>VDFB02265315.1:0-131064 GCA_007258455.2 Sequoia sempervirens
CTAATCAATATTTCCTTGCAATTTATTTATGTTCTTTAAAATAGAATTTATTTTCCAGCAAATCTTAAAATATATTTCTTTTGAAGTAAATTAGAATTAAATTTGGATTTCAAATTCTAGATTAAGAATTAATGTAAATGTTAGTCTTTTCCATGAATCGGTCTCAATCAAGTCAAATGAAGTCAGAAATAAGTCGATAAAACTTTAAATTAGGAAATAAGATAGAATTGATCCTTATGAATTAGTTGTTGAAGTTTAACTCCTGAAAGCTCCTGAGAGCTCCTAAAAGCTCTTGAAGGAGCCAAACTGACACTTGAAGTCACTGTTTATAGTACAACCCCCCCTAAAAAAAAAATCCACGACAAACATACTTATTGCATATAGCTTTGAGACACACCTTGTTCGATAATTAATTGACTAAATAATCCTAGTTGTGACATCAACAACCTTGCCCATCAAAAATCCAAATGTGTCACTGCACTATCAGGAAGTTCTCAAGCATATGACCAATGCACTCAAAACATAGAATCACTACACCACTATCAAGACTCCAATCAAATTTGAATCAAGAACTTATCATGACATCACGATCTTACCATCCCCCTAAGGAGATCCCATTCTCCAAGTGAACATACCATGGTCTCAAGAGCAATGCATCATGCCAAAACTCTAATGTGCAATAAAGAGTATACCATGACATAAAACAAACAAACTATAAACCAAAATCACCTGTTAAGCACCACCAACACCTCAAACCAAAGACCACAAGATTCCTCCATGGCTTTGAGATGCTACACATCCTCAAATAGTGTTCACATGAAAAAGTGAAGAAACCCTTCTGCAGCAACATGATCTAAGAGTCCCTCTAAAACATCTACATCACTACAAAAGATCATTCACCACATAGTGATGAATACACAGTAATTGTTAAAACTCCCATTGAACCATGGTATCGAAATTTCCAAGCACATGACACACCATCTCCCAAATCTGAAAATTGTTTAGGTCCACACACATACAAGTGAAACCAAGATCTCCAAATCAAGGAAATACACCATGCTACAAGACTCCAACATTGACTATCTAGGTACTCACATATCATTAATCCTCTCATCTCAAAGCAACCACACTAATGCACAAGTGACCATAGACAAGGCCAGCTAACAAGTTAGCATGAACACTGAATCAAACCTCATGGATATAGACAGTCCACTTCCAATTCATCTATGCAATCATGTAGGTAAAGACATCCCACAACATTGCACAACCCGTAGATCTAATCAATGCAACATGAAAACCCATTATCACATTGGAAACTACAAAATTGAGATCTCAAAGAGAATAATCATGTAGACAACATGACTCAAACACCAAATCAAGCTTAGATATTATTTTCCAAACATGTCCACAATGAGCACCATAATCAAGGAATCCACCAAGCATCACCACATAAATGCTAAGTGACTATTCATGTACCAACACTCCCATGTAGAGAAAGCATCTCACCTCCTCACACCATGCATGAATTATGCATGCAAAACTAGAAATATCTCATCTAGTAACACTTGAAAAGCTAGGGTCTAGAAAATAGTTTAATTGTAGCTCCACAAAACCACAAGTTTCTCTTCACCATGTAAAACCTGCAAAACCACCGTGTTTGAAAAACACCCATGCACACCCACATCCATTCACGTCTAGAATAATCAAAAGTCTTAAGAAATGCCATAACAGTTAAACTAGAATAATGGATTATCATGGATGAACATAACCATATATTTTTTAGGAAAATCTATAAAACCCTCAGATCTAAAGAACATGAATCCAAGCCATGCAAGTGTAAAGAATCCATAAAAGGAAAAAGAATTTCAAGAGCTCCAAGCCCATTTAAGGCCAACTCCAAAACCACCAACATGCACATGTATATCTGAGGGAGATAGGCTATTGTATAAGTTTCCAAATCATCCAATGATCAACTCCATAGTCTACATGCAATCAGGGTAACAAAAAACAATGCCTTCCAATACCACAAAAAAGCACCCAACATAAGCACATTACTTCATAGCTGAAAAAAAATCCAATCATCTCCATATCACCAGGGAGCCTCTCACACGTACACCCAATATGAAATCTTTGTTGCAACACAACCAAAAAGAAAAATATCCCACCCCATGCATTAGGATTATTCCATTATCAACTAGGAGCTTCAAATCACATCATTTCAATATGACCAACTCCATTTTCTTTGTCTTCACCATCCTTCAAGTTGTGTGTTGTCTCCTAAAACTAAAGCAAAAAAGCAAGAAATTCCACTTGCTAAAGGATGAATATTCATCCAATTCCTTCAAATTTCCTCAGGCTTGCCAAGCTAAGAAATCTTCACAGAAGGAGTACCCAGAACCAAAAACACTAGGAATTCTTACATGCATCAACATTGAAACACATGCAAGTACATGCAACACACATGCAACTCACAAACTTGCACATGCAAGCAAAAAGAAAATCCTGAAAGAAAGCTCTAATACCAATTTGAAGGGAAATTGTTTCATCCCAGAATGAACAATTGAGATCAGTAAGTGTCTTTGGTAAACAATGTTTCTTTAGAGAACCTCAAAAACACGTACTACTATTCCATAAAGAAAAATCAGACATAGTTTATTTTCCACCATTAATCCTTAGAGGAAAGTTCATGCAATTTTAACTAGTTTCAACAACATGAATTAAATAGATTCAATAAATAGAATCATTAAACATGACAAATAGAACAAAAGACATGAACACAAAGATTTACATGGGGAAAACCCTTTCAGATAAAAAACCATACACTCCAAAAGAATAGATCCATTGTTTTATTCAATGACCAAATGCATAGTTACAATACAATTGCAGCATAACCCCTCTGAATTCAATATCTCCTCTCTCAACTCAAGAAAATTTTCATATTTATAGAGCTTACTTGATGCTTAAATTAGAAATTTCTAAATCAACTATCAAAACTCAACATGGAAATTGAAAATGCCTTCATGCACAACTCCACATGTAAAATCAACTTTCCAACTTGACTCCTCATCCAAATAGAAACTGTAAGTTGTAACTTACAAGACAATGTGATAAAATTAGCAACATTCAATATAGAAAATACAACACTATGGGAAAAATAAAAAGTTGAGACACCTTCTTTTTCCTAACAAACCCATGAATACCTCATTTTTTTCAACAAATATGCATCATCTAGATCAATCTCATCTTTCTCTGCTAAAAGCAATGTATTTACATCAAATTTATTCTCCTTCCACGAAGTCCTATGCTCTGCATTTGCTTTATCCTCCTTATCATCCACATCAGCCTCATTGACCTTCTCACTTGGAATTTCACATTTTGTGCTACCACCATCATTACTACTACTCATAGTCCCCAATTCTGGGACCACATCACCCTCTATCTTGTTGCTTGAAAGCCCAAATCCTGAGCACCCATCCTTCGCATCAACCTTTCTTGAAACATGAAATTTTGCACCCCAACTTCCTGTATCAACCTCATTTCTCTCCTCTCAGATTCCAAACTACACAAACTGAGCACCCATGTCAATCCTAATTGAGGCATCATGGTGTTCAATCTTCACCCCAAGAACAACATCAATTTCCCAGCCATCATTAGCCCATTTAGTGGGAATCACAAGGTTCCCCTTGACCTCCTCCATTTTAGACCTCTTGTCTTGGAAACAAAACCCCTCACTAATAACACCCACATCATCATCTTCATCATCCTGAAAGAGGTTGAGCTTTCTACGTAACTTGTAGGGATTATAACAGGGACTCCCTCTATGATCATAACTAGGGTTTGGACTTTGGCCCTCCCTATCATAGTACCCATTCCATTGAGGGTTAAAAACCTTGTGATCCTCAAACCTAGGGATTGGACTCCTACTGTGCTCGCTTTCATGGTGAATTTTCTCCCACAGAATAATAATTTTGATCATGATGCCCATTTATGAAAGTAGTGGGCTCTAGAATGGAGCTTCACTACCTTTCATACCAAATTTCTCTTTTGTTACGAGCTGGGTTTGGGCTAGGGGAATGTATTTTGTAATCGGTGTCATTTCCTCTTACCTCCTTGATAGTCCCTATACCATCCGCTTGGGACTCCTCCTCCTCCACATCAACATGCTCCATTTCCACACCTCCACCATTTTGGGAATCATTATCCTTATTTAAATTCATAGGATTCTTGGGGAAAACTTCAATATAAGCATCTGTAACAAGGGAACACAAAATGTTTTCTTCTCCAAATTGTTTACTGGCAACAAGAGCTTCCATTCTGACCATTACTTCCTCTTTATTCTTAACATCCATAATACTAGAAATACACTCCATGTGCCCCTCTTCTATATCATATTCTTCATCATTATATGTCACTACCCTATACATATAATCATATTCCAACATGTTAACAAAATCTGCAATAACCGAATCAACTTCAACATCTAACCTGTCCAAAATGAATTTCCTTGCAGCCAAGATCTCATTCAGCGAAGGGGTTGGCGTGGAATGAACAACTCCCATTTGAGCATCACTTTCTCCTATATACAAGGTGCCTAGTTTGTTGCCTCGAGCAATTACCAAGGCCCCTTTTGTTACTTTCCATCTATTGGATTCACAAGTGACTTCACACCTTTGAGAAGCCAATCATCTGATTGAAATTAGGTTTTTTTTAAGCTGGGGGATATATCTAACATCCCGCAACAACTAACTATTTCCATTTGTTAATTTTAAAAAAACATCCCCTTTGCTAATAACATTACAAGATTTATTATTTCCAAGAAAGACCTTACCAAAGTCACCGCTTTGTAGGTTTTTGAAATACTCCTTATGCGGAGTGGCATGAAATGATGCTCCCAAATCAAGCACCCAACATTTATTGCTATTTCTTCTGAGGCTGAAATAAGAACACCAATTGTTGCAAAGGTATCCTCTTCACATAACGAATTCGCTTCATCTTCTTTTGGATGATTTTCAACCTTCTTCAAAGACCAACAATTCTTCTTGATGTAGCCTTGCTTGCCACAATACCAACAACCAACATCTCTCCCTCTAGATTTTGACCTTCCTTGTGATTTCCTACAAATTCCTTCATTAGGTGACATTCCTCCCACTTAAACTCAAATATCTCACGCCAAATGATCGAACACCACAACTTTGATACCAATTGTTGAGTTTAAAGTGCAAATAATTAATATCAAATAACTGATGAAATCATAATAGCAATACACAAACAAGGATAAACAACAAAAACACCAAATTATGTGGTTCACCAAAGATTGGCTACATCCATGAGAAAAGCAAGGAAAATATCTCTTATTATTTGCAACAACATGATTACAATACATCATCATCTATCACCAAAGCAAAAGAATATATAATGTTCTCTTCAAGGAAGATGAAGAGTCGTGAGAAGAGGAAGATGAAAAGGCAACGGTTGGACTTCACACTCAACAAAAATTACCTTTATATTGTTTTTTAAGTTTAAAATAAAGCTCAACCAATTCTTTGTTAAGGTATCCAACTATATACGGGTGCATTTGTTCAGTTTAAAACATGTTCTTCCTTAGGTGTGTGCCAATATATCACATCATGCACTTTTGTTTTGGAAAATTTTCTATGTTATTCAAAGGTGCATGCCAATGAATAGTACTACACAAGTTTCAAATTAGACTTAGAAAAAAACTTGTGTCAACCTTTAGAAAGGAATGCTTTGATGCATAAATTCTATGGATTCAAATTAAAACCTTGTTTCTTCAAGTCAAGAGTCATAATAGTCAAATACAAGAGTGCAAGTTTATGCATTGAAGCATTCCTTAGTAATAATTAACTATGAATTATAATTTTTAGGCTAAATACAACAACTTCATTTTACACCTCCTTTTAATTCAAATGTGTTTGCTAGAATAGATGCATAGGTGGCATTTATGGGGTGTTTCTCACAATGTTTTTCTTTCTAAGGGTTGTTTTGATAGAAACAAATTTGTGAGGATGTTGACTATCTTCATACTGGCATTCATCCTACTTGCAATGAGTGTGGCTAAAGGGAAGAGTACTCTAGAAAGGGGAAATACTCTTTACAAAATAGACTTGAGGTTTATTAAAAATTTAAAACTGATTGAAAAAATACTACACTTGAAATTGAAAAGTTGCCCAGGGCTTAAATATATTTTATTCCTCTAAAGTGAAAACTATGAAGGTTTTTCCAATAAGATATTAATTTAAAAAAAGTTTATGAATTATTCGAAAAATCACGACAATTCTCAAGTTTTTCTACTTGACTGAGTTTTGATTGGAAAGCTAAGTCTTGTTCCAAATTTTCCCATTTTAGGTGATAGTTGCATTGTGCTTATCAATAATCACTTTGAATAATTGAGTCTTACTTCTTTGACCACAAGATTTAGGAAGCTTTGACTACATCTTTATTGTGGCTCTTATGTTTATTAATCTTATCAGTAAATCCTATTTTAATGGAGTGGATTATTTCCATCCTTGTTGTAACCTTCATTCTCAAGCCTTCAAGTTCCAAGATATTCTTAATTAGAAGTTTCCTATAGACCCACATATTGACATATGGAGGCTAATATACTCTTTACTTTTTGAAACTATTTATCATTTCTAGGACTTCTCCCAAAAGGCCAAGAATGTAGTATTTCTAATAACAAATTCAAATCTAGAACTTGATATTTAATAGGCAAAAAAAATAATGAAAATAATTGCAAAATTTGAAACACTTATTGTTATCAATCAGATTGCACCTAAATGCTTGAATGACTAAATTCAACAATCTGTTGAAACATGGGAACTATCTTCAAGATGTGGGTATTCCTATGGTGAAGATAGACCTCTAGATTCTAGGTTGGTTCCTATATGATGGTCAATTTGATACTTGAATAATTTTTTCCTGAGAAAAGGGTAGGAGGGACTGAACTGAAAACATGAACCAAAAATGAAAACTTTGGTGATGCACCTAATTGGAAAAACTAAATTGCAATTTGACTCACAAAATGATTACTCACTACATTAATCTGCACAACCTGATTTGATAGTCTAGTCACTTGAATGTTTTAAACAAAGGCTTTGATTCAATACAATTTTGAGGGAAAACATTGTTTTCATGACTAAACCGATTAATCAATTACATGCACAGTGTATAACCAGTGAATTTAAGCTAAACTACATACAAATATTTATGGAGATAGAAAGATTAAAGGTTTCAAAATTGAAAACACAATAATTCTTTGATGAAATCCTACACAATAAAATGCCTGAAATTTAGAAGGAAAAACTTGAAAATGCTAGAAATCGAAGGAATATTTTGCTAAATAACACAATTTGAACCTGTAAACTTGCTGCTGTATTAATCTGAAAATGAAAGCTAAGTTACAAGATAAATCAGTTTGCAAAATGCAAAGGCTGAAAAACAAGAACTAGTGGAAAAAAGACTAACTTTTTCCAATATATACAAAAGGCATGCACAAAGCAGCCAGTAATATAATTGAAAGAGAAACTGAAGTGAAAACATCATCTCCAAAGTGAAATCTGAGCAGAAGAGAAAATCCTAATAAAAATAGCCCAAAATTGAATGAAATTGCACTCTGTGCCTAGAAAATTTCACCTCTCCATGCGCTTGACCAAAACACCTCACGAATTGATGTGGAACTGAAAGAGAAACCTCAATACTTGCATGATTTGAATAACTGAAACTTGAAGCTCTACTTTGTGCATGAGAATTTTTTTTTTAAGTATTTTTAATATTTCCCTCCTCCATGCACAATCTAAAATAAGCATCTTACATGTATCTCCAACTTGAGGCTATATTCAAACTCCAACTTCATGCCTTATTGATCATGCATGATTAAGGATTAACTTCATGTTAATGTTTGCATTCAAAAGAGTCTAATTAATTAAATGATTTATAAATTATCATTTAATTAATTGACTTTACAAAAATAATATCATGAAAACATATTATTAGAGATAAAAAAAAAACTAATCCTCAATTCTATACCTAAAATCATGCAATAAAATGAATAAATCCTTCAAACTCACGGCATGTTTAGAAGATTCCTCAATAAGCCTCACTAAGCAAACATATTGCTCCTACCTTAATTATCTCAAATGTTGTTCATTGGCCCCATACAAATCACAAGGTCATTTGACTTCAAAGTTAAGACCATGGGCGAAAATAAAACAAAAAGTAATTTCTATTTAAAACATGATAAAAACATCCTGATTGGAATTAGGGAAAAAAAGGCTATCGAACCCTAAAGTATCCTTCATTTCACACTTCACTTTTCATTTTTGTTTTGGTTACTTTATGCGCCGCCATGCTGCTGGTCTAGGTTGACTCCTTCAGGAGAGTTGCTTGAATCTTCTGCTAGGAGGCTGAAATTTATGTTTTGACTTAATGGTAAGTCGATTCTTAGTATTTGATGCCTCATGACTCCATTTTTGAAACATTTTTTGGCTTTATAGCCATGGATTTTGATGATTTTCCTCCTGTATTTCATTCTCTGTTGGTGCTTTTATTGCTTGGCTGCCATGGACGCCTTGGTCAGAGCCTTTTTGAGAGGAGAAATCTAAAAATAAAGTTGAAGTCTTATGGAAACAAGCTTGAATGGAAGGTAATATCCTTGATTTCTTTTATTTCTTGCAAACAAACAAAGAAACTTTGTATTTTATAGCTTTCATTCTCATCCTTCATTCTACAAGAGATTGGGGGTTTGCACGGTTTCCATTTCTCCTTTTATATCTTCAGAGTATTATCTTGATGTTTGACTGATATTTGTATGCCTTAATTCAATTATTGAAATGAAGAGAAAAATATGCATTCCTTGCAGTTGTCCCAATGTAAACTCTAAACAAAAAAAATGATGGTTGCGACTATAATAGATATTTTGTATTTTTCTTGTTAAAATTTTTGTATATTGAGGTCGCAACTGTCACATTTCTCATTTGGGAATTATGTTTATTTGTAGTATCACAATCACCTTGCATAGTATGGGTATAAATGAAAACTCCAAACATTTGTTCCATTGTAAATATGGCTCTATTTTATTTTTAGAAAGATATGCATTCAAAACCCTCAAAGCACAAGGTACTCAGTTTTCCATGCTACTTCATTAGCATACTCTACTCTCTCTAGTCCTGGATCTCTATGTAATACTTATAATCTGCAAGTGACTGTTTTGTATCTTCTGAAAATGAAGAAATTTAAAACCTTGGCTCAACCTTCATAAAGATTCATGTTGTGAACCTAATCCTTTTCTGAGTTTTATAATGATGAATCAGGCCACAACTATCACATTTGTATTTCCATGGCTTTGTATCTCTTGTGCATATATACCAAGGAATTATTATGAAGAGGTTGCTTTGTATCACACTATTGGACAAGAATGTACTAACTAAGATAATAACATTGTAGAGAAGAGCAAAGATTTTGTGCCTTCCTGCACCCATTTCATTTCATTTTGAGCTGAATTCTGCTCAATCAGGGTCCCAAAGTAGGCTCCTGCTTGATAGGCATATTGACATTATGTTAACTATCATTATGCTCTATACATGATAATCATTCTTATTGCATGGTCCTGTTGACTGCTTCTGTAGCTTTCACAGACCTGACATTGTTTTGATAATCTATTCATGTACCTTTAATGGCTATCCTCTCATAATTGTTCATTGTGGACTGCTTTCTCTAGCTTAGAGATCATTGGAAACAAGGCTGCATTCATGAATTACTGCTCTATATTGATTTCTAAAGCTTTAATGAAATCAATGCAGCCTTAAACATCCACTCCTTGAGAATTGATACCATATCATTATGATCTGAATATTGCTTTGTGACCATGTTATCAGTGAATGTTGACTATCTTCATATCATGTTATTGTTTTATGCTTTGTATATTCTTGCATCATATCACATGTCCGAGCTAGAGTGATGTATTTTTCCATTTTTTGAATACATGCATTATCATACTGGCACATTGTAAGTTAAATGAAATTTTTTCCTTATACTAATCATTGATGTCCTTTTGATGATAAAGCTGAAATTGCACTACTATCTTATAATATAGTTGTACAACACTATGATTGCTTTCCTTGACTATGAGTTTGATGGTCAAACTATCATGCAATCACTAAGGCATGACTTTAAGAGAATATCATAATGCTGCCATTATTTACCTGTGAACATAATAACTGTGATTGCTCAACTTTTGCATGCTGCTCTTACATTGTTTATGAGTTGGGCTCAACCCTTGTGGGAGCCACATTTCACACCACTCATAAGCATATCTATTGATTGGAATGATGATTACCTATACCTGCACACTTAAACAAACATGTTAGCAAAATAAATGAAGCTGAAAGCTTCCATTGAATTATGTTTTCTTTTGAATAGTGAAATCATCTGATGGATGCCTGATCAAATGTGTACCACATCTCTATTGGTAATGTAGGCATAAGGAAGGACTTGATTCTTCATTTCTCTAACACCACTCTTTAACAATCTTGTAGGAAACCTATGGAGCTTGGAGTTGAACAATCTGGAGATACCGGAGTGGCAACAACTGAAGGCTTCAAATGTGACAACGATTCGTCATTCCAGGCAATGACGAACCACCTTCTCTCTTATACCTATATTCTCTTCAGTTGTGTTGTGCTCATCTCCTTTTTGTATTCATTATTTGATTAAGAAAATCAAATTAAGTTACTCCCACGACTTGTGTGGGACTTTGGTTTTTACAATATGAATAAAGCAGCATTACTATGCAATCTTATATTTTCCTTTGTTACAAACATTCACATAATAACACTTGAAATTCACAAGTAATCAAAACTTGGAATGTAATGAATACTTAAGCAAAAAATTTGTACCTTTCAATGAGAAATGCAATCCAACTTTACTTGTTTTGAGCTGTAGCTAAAAATAGGTAACACTTATCTCAAATCTGTTCTTTTCTCTTTTGAAGATTTATAGCCTAAAAGATTAAAGAAACCTACAATGAATTTGAAAGTAAACTTAAATATTGTAGAAACAATGAAACATGGATTTATTACATTTTTTAAATTATTTCCAAATTGTACATTGAAAAAACAACTTCCTTAAGACGATACGAGCACCAAATTAGGTTGAGAAATGTCCAAGGAATGTCTTGTCTAGTCTATTCAACAAATTTACCTTTCCTTTACTCCTTGGTGGTTGTGTTGATTGGGCAGAACAGTTAGACTCCAATGATAAAAAAAATATCCAGCATTGCTTGTGCATTTCCTACAAGGCCAAGAATGTAGCTCTAATATAATTGTTATGAATTGAAATCTGAAATCTTATATTAAAAAAATAATTAAAAAACTTCAAAAAAAATTGTGAAACCTGAAATATAAATCTCAAATCTGTTATTTTTTCTTTTGAAAACTTTAACTTGGAAGATTCAAGAACTCTATAGTCTACACCATGTTTGAAACCAAATTGAGTATTTGGAGGAAGTCCAAGAAACATTGAAACAAGGGTTTATCGTATTACTAAAATTGTTGCCAAATAGTTTCTTGAAAAACACATTCTTGAGAAAAAATAAGTACCAACTTAGGCTAATCAACCTCCAAGGGAAATCTTGTCTAGTCTGTTCCACAACTTTTCCTTTGTCTTTGATGTTGTGCTAATAGAGCCGAATGGTCCTCTTGTACTTTCTCACTCACTCTGTCTATGAAAGTACTTGTTGATACTTTTGAGGTTGAGATAAGAAATACCTTGACATTTTCATTTCTATCTCACAAGTAAGCACAATTTTTTTTAGCTTGAAGTGTATTCCAAAGGTTTTTTAATTTTTTTGAAGTTTTCCTTTGAAAAGCATGAAGCCCAGATAGGAAACTTGATGATATTATTTAGCAGATTCTGTCATAACTTCATATACAGAAAATTTACAAACAAAATATTATCCATGATTAGGACCAAAACTGGATCTCCCACCTCGCCCTCCATGGTTATGTACCTCTTATGCATCTTCCCCCTAAGTATGAATATTCATATACTTATCTCATTTATGTGGGGTTGACATTAGTGGTCCATAATTAGATTCTTGGTAGTGTACAAGCTAATTCAGAGGCATTCCAAAGCTAGATAGTGGTGAAGGTAATGAGATAGTTGAGGGGCGTGGTATATAATCAATTGCAAAATCAAAGAACTAACCCTACGTATTTGGTACCATGTTGCCCTCTTGTATTGTATGCACTGATGTTGCATCTTCATGAGGTATGCATGTTTACCCAATGTGCCATGGCTGGAAGTGATTTTCTTGAAACCCTTGGATAGGTGGAGCATTTATAGGAATCCCTTGATTTCCAATCTAGATAGGCATGCATTCCAAGAAAGTAATTGATTTTATTTGATCATAGTGGATATTTTAGTGTTGTTAGAAACCCTCTTGATTAAGATGTTAGGGATATTGCGAAGGCTACTGCAACACTTGTGGGCTTTCAGGTTTTGGTGTTTGTTTTTTTTGAGCTTGTCGTCCATGCACATCTGATGTTCTACATCCATTTAATGAATATCCTTGTGACATGACCCTTCTTGTTGATATTGTTTATTTGCATGCAACTCTTGGCATTTTTCATGATGTTTGCAATGTTTTTCTCTGTGTGTATGTTTTTGACACTTTTCTTGATGTGATTAATAGTATGATTTTTCAAGCTCTGGTTGCTTTTCTTGATATAATTGTTGTGAAAGTAGACAAGATCTCCAATGATTCTAAAATCCCTACTCCAAGTGACAAGGCCTTGAAACACATCCCTCATTACCTTAGATGTTCCACTAGATCCTCCTGGCACCATGGGCTTCATTGTTGTTGGAGCCTATAAGCCGAGCAAGAGTGAGAAGGCCCTGTAAGAATATAATGTAGTTTAAAACGTTTAGAGATCTATTTCAGTATTGACCTCTCATCCATAGTCTAGAAACATTTTTAGAAGTTCCCTCAAATTGAGACCATAACCTAGGAAAAAATTATACCTTCAAATTGAGGTGAATCTTCACAAAATTGAAGATTGTTTTAATTTTGAAGCAAAGAATCGATAATTAAAGGTGATTCTTGACTTTTTAGATGTTATAGAAAACTTTGATAAAAAGAAGTGGCAATGGGCAATATGAAGGGTACCTAAAAACTATCGTAGTTGTTCTCTCCATCTTGTTCAGTGGCCCAACAGGTAGAAATTTTTGTGCACTATTGCCACATGAAATGCCAGGGTTGTGGTTACTTTCACCAGCTTCACAATGCATGGAATATGTGAAAATTATCTCAAAAGTATACACTGAACTATCATGAAACCATTTTCCACGATTTGCATTCAATATTCATGTTACCATTCACTACATGCATTACACCTAAGCTCCTATATTCCATTTGAAGAAGCCTATCCAACTTTTAGGCTCTCGATTTAACATTCAGCCTAGATTTACTATGGTGCTTTTATGTACACAGATCACTCATGAATCTATTTTCATTATAAACATCTATCAACACAAAGATATACCATTTATGATAATTTTTTTATCATGGGGTAAGTGTAGAAAGACGGGGGACCAAAAAGGGGTCTTAAGTGGCCACTTTTTTTTGAAATTAGGAAATACTAACCTTGGATGAGAAATTAAGGATAGTTACACTCAAAATTTTAAGATGCAACAAAAAAAGGGTCATAGTGCTCCAAGTCTACTTCTAAACTACTAATTTTTTTTTTAAAATGGTAGAGATTAAGGCATTTTAAAAAGGGAGCCACATAAATTGGTGTTGTTTTTTCCAAAAAAACATAACATAGCGTCTTTTTTGGCTCCCTAAAAAACTTAACTTTTTTTTAGTATTGTTACCAGCAACTCAATTTGGTAGAGTTGAAATAGTTTTATTATATTAAAGGTGAAGAGTACTCTAACATATTTCTACCATGCTTAACCATTACATATTAAAGTTTAAAAGAAAGAGTTCAGGTTTGCTTCTTTCTCTCTTGACCATTTGCAAAGATCTTTGTAAGCCATTGATTTGTACTTAGATTTTCATATTTCCATACTTCTTCAGTTCAATAAAAGTAACAGAGAATTCCTATCTCATAATTTTTGTCTCATTTTGCAATAGTGATTTGACTTTATTATTGTGATTTCAAATATTGAATCTTTTTTGTTTCATTGTTGCAATTGTGGTACATAAATTTTATATCGCACAGATTGTATGTTGTGTTTCCGAACCTTCATGCAAATCATTGTTGTGTTGTATGTTGCATATGATATTGTGAAAGTTAGTGTTTTGAGAGTTGAATGTGAGTGAAGTTATTAAAATAAGTTAAAGTTCTGGTGTATCACCCTTAGGTGTTAGGATTTTCATTTTGTTATCCTTCTCCCTTTTCCTTAGAGAGGTATTTAGTTTAGGTGATCTTCTAGGGGAACCAACCCTCTTTGGATATTTGTTTTCATCATAAGTTACCCACAACTTGACAATGTTTCCATGTTTCAACAGGATAGTTAAGTCAAATCTTAGCTAGGGTGTGATCCTGGTTGACAACAGTTTTTGGCACACCCGGTGGGACTGATTGGACTCTTTCATTCCAATATTTGATCATTTAATGTTGATAGTAGGTGTGTATGTTAGTAAGATCTTCCTTGGGAGGAAAAAAATCTACACACGTTTGGCGACTTTGAGCTCGAAGTTACTAGTTTTAGTATGATCAAGTGCTGGTTTATTTTTAAAAGTCTGATCTTGTTTGGTTTTTAGCTTTTCAATGAATGAATATGCCTATGTTTCATGGAAATATTCCTTATCATCCCTAATATCATGAAAGCTTTGCTTATCCACCTCATCATCAGCCATATCAGCTCAATCATGTTGTTGGTTTTAATTCCATGGCTTTTCAAGAAAACTAGCATGCTCATAATAGTTACCACCCACCCATCCCTACTCAACCTCCATATTAGCCTTCATATTCTCAAAACCATCTCCAAGAGTGTGAAAAGGAGGAGATTGCAAGCATAAAGGGTATGTTTCTTGACTTCATAAAGCAAGTAGAGGAGATCAAGAGGCAACACAAGTATAATCAACAACAAGAAGAGATGGCTTATAAGGCCTATCTCCTTGAGCAAGAGTTGGAGGCACAGAGGATACAATTTGAGGAGAATCTTGAAAGAGAGATAGCTACAAAAGAGGAGAAAATGAAGCTTGTGTTTTCTCAAACACAAAGGAATGAAGCCTAAGCAGCTCTTGTTGTTCTAGATCAGCCTGCTCAAGAGGAGGTTCGTAAGTATAAGTTTCTAAGTTTTAGACAAGGTGAGTCTCCTAGATCTTCCCAAGCTGAAAATTCAAGTTTTAGGAGCTTCCCTTCATTTCAAGAGCCTATTATTGAGCAAGAAGCTAGCCTAGTTGTTAGTTTTCCAAACCCATTTTTTTGAAAAGACATTCCTATGTTCAAAATGCTATGCTTCATACAAGATGAGCCTATTCTTGACTAGTTTCAGTCTACAATCCCTTAAGAGTAACTTCTTGAAGAACCTATTTGTTCCCCAACAATCCAAGAATCTCCCCAAGTTTCCCCACTTGTTGAATCCAAGGATGAACCCATGGATCAAGATACCCTACTCCTCATAGAGAAGATTGGAAATGTAAATTCATTACATTCAACTTTGGAGGTTTACCATTTAGAGCAACATAAGATTGAGAAATAAAAGACTTCTCTAGATGAATCTTTTGATGTTTTAACTAATGAGCTTCCTTATTTTGTGAAAGATGATGAATTTTTTTTACAGGATCAACCAACACAATAGGATATAAAGCAAGAGTTTGTTGCTAATTGTACCATTTTCTCAGTTGAACATATGAATGTTGCATGTGCAGAGAAGATTGGTTCATTGGATAAGGCACCTCAAGAGGAGGACCAAGATCAACTGGAACAATAGAATATTAATAACTATTTTGAGGTATCCAACTAGTACAATGATGAGGAAGATCTAGAAAATCAAGAACAACTGGTTATAGAGATGGATGAAAATGTTGAGGTGCATGTTTTAACTAATTTATTTGAAGAACTACCTTTATTTTTTACTAGTGATGAACATAATATATGTGAGTTAACAAAATTGACAAGTTGTGATTAGCAAGATAATGAAAATCACATTGAAAAAGAGTTGATCTGTAAAAAAATGAGTGAGGGAAGCATTGTTGTGAAAGTTCAAGAGTGTGGTGTGCATGACAACATGCCTAAAATGGAGTATAATTAGGATATTGAAGGCATGGTTCAAATAAAGAAAAAAGGTGTGATGGTTGAAGAATCAATTAACAAAGGAGAATCTAACATAAATACACTGGAGGAAGCTTCCCTTGAAGAACAATTAAGTGAACTGATTGAAGAGAATCAATCTTTTCAAGGCAATCTAAGGTTTGACTATCAAGACCCTACCTATTTAGCTTGTAAAGAGCTTGCCACTCTGCTAAATGCTTGTAGTGAACAAAAGCCCAAGCTAGTGAATGATGAGGATGACAAGGGTAATAAGGTAGTAGGGCAGCAAATTGACATTGATTATTTTCACATCGTCTTGTCAAGAGAATGTCCTATTCGACATCTAGTCTAGTTGGAAAATAGCAAGGAGAAAGCACTAGACAAGTAGCAAAGAGATGAGAAACAACTAACCTTCCCACCTTAGAATAGTTGTACTTTCAGTCAAAACAAGTGGGTATGTGTGTTTGTTCTATTTCTTAAAGAAGTATTACCTAAGTTCATTAGATTCCCACCCTTTCCACAACCCTTGTTGGTTGCTTACAAGCAAGAAAGGCATATTCACTTGATCAGAAAAGGAAACTACTTTGCAAGTCCAATTAATGGTTTCATCTAGAGGGCCTATTCATTTGTTTAGTGTAGGTAGGTAGGGAATTGTTTCCTTTCAGTTTTTTATTTTTCCTAAGTGCTATTGTACATGTTGCTAGCCACCAGGGCATTGTTAGTTTTCTTTTAGTTTAGTTTTTGCTACTGTTTGGAGTATTTGTAGACTAGGTTTCATGGTTTTCTATGTTTGAGAGGGATAAAATTTGACTCCATGCCCAATGTATTATTTAAGGAAATTGGTCTAGATGCTTAGTAGGGAAGCATTCAACAAAAATCGCTAGAAATGTTACCAAATTTTCACCTACAACACAATTTGGTAGAGCTGAAACAATTTTATTATATTACAGGTGAAGAGTAGTCTAACATATTTCTACCATGCTTAACCATTGCATATTAAAGTTTAAAAGAAAGAGTTTATATTTCTTTCTTTCTCTCTTAACTATTTGTAGAGAGCTTTCTAAGCCATTTATTTGTACTTAGATTTTCATATTTTCATACTCCTTCAGTTCAATAATAGTAGTAGAGCATTCCTATCTCAAAATTTTTGTCTCATTTTGCAATACTGATTTGATGTTATTGTTGTGATTTCGAAAACTGAATCCTTTTTATGTCTCCTTGTTGCAATTGTGGTACAAAAATTTCATATAGCATAGGTTGTACTTTGTGTTTTTGAACCTTCATGCAAATCATTGTTGTGTTGTATGTTGCATATGAGATTGTGAAAGTTAGTGTTTTGAGAGTTGAATGTGAGTGAAGTTATTGAAATAAGTTAAAGTTTTGGTGCATCACCCTTAGGTTTTAGGATTTTCATTTTCAAAGTTATCCTTCTCCCTTTTCCTCAGAAAGGACTTTAGTTTAAGTGATTTTCTAGGGAAACCAACCCTCTTTGGAGATTTGTTCTCATCATAATTTACCCAAAACTTGATAATGTTTCAATGTTTCAACAGGATAGTTAAGTCAAATCTTAGCTAGGGTACAATCTTGGTTGGCAACAAGTATTTTTAAAATCGCTTCAGTGAGAAATTAGCTAAGAGGATTTAGTTTATACTCATTTTTTTTAATAATTTTTAATGAATATTTGATTTCTTACAAATTTTAAAAGTGGAAACATCCTGAAAAATAGAATTTTGGTCGTGCTACCCCTATAATTTTTGAAAACTAATTGAAAATCAATATTTTTTGTGAATATGTGTAGAATGGAGTCTAGTTTAAAAAAATGCAATTTATTTGAAATTTCAATGAACAATTAAAAAATGAAGTTAAGCACTAGTTTTTGATAAAAATAGACACACAAACAAAATAAATTAAAGATGAAAGCCTTACCATTGTCAAAATGTGAAAAAATTACATCATTAAATAGCTAAGAGAGAGCCTAACATTACCCAGGTGTTTGATTTACTCGACCTTGAAACACATGCAAACATGATGGTTAGCATCAACAAGATTATGTGAAATCCTATAGAATATGCAAAAACATATCTTTGGATGTTGGGAAGGAACTCCAATCCTTTGGGTTGGAAATCCAAAGAAAATCCAAGTCTAAGGCTTGGGGATTCCCAAAGCATGACATAACACAAGCATGTTATAAAACACTTGTGTTATGTCACAGTCTTGACATAACACGAGTGTGTTATAATAGTCTCACGTTATGTCTTTCTTTGTATTTTCTTTATTTTTCTCCTTTTTGCTTAATGTTTCCCAAGTATGACATAATGCAAGCACATTATAATGTGCTTGCGTTATGTCTTGCTTGATGTGTGCAATTTTGTTAAATGTATGTTTGATGTATGTATACATTTGTATATATTTGTATGTATGTATGCATGCATGTATGTATGCATGTGTGTATGTATGTATGCTTGTATGTATGTATGTATGCTTTATGTATGAATGTATGCATGTATGCATGTATGTATGCATGTATGCATGTATGTATGTATATATGTATGTATGTATGTATGCATGTATGTATGTATGTATGTATGTGTGTATGTATGGTTATATGTATGCATGTAAGGGTTTTGGTTTTAGGGTATATAAGGCTAAGGGTTGAGGTTTTAGGGTTTAGTGCTTAAAGTATAGGGTTGAGGGTTGAGGGATTAGGGATTAAGTAATAGGTTGAGGGTATAGGGTAGAGGGTCAAGGGTTTACAGTTGAGGGATGATATTCAACTCATTGAGTGTATAATATTGTGTAAGGTATAAGAATTAGGGTTTAAGTATAGGGTATAAGGGTGTAGGGTTCAAGGTTTAAGGTATAAGGTTGAGGATTGAGGGATTATGGCTTAAATATATGGTTGAGCGTATAAGGTTGAGGATTGAGGGATTATGGCTTAAATATATGGTTGAGCGTATAAGGTTGAGGGTTTACAGAGCTGAGGGATAATGTTCAAGGTTGAATGTATTAGGTATAGGGTTTAGGGTTTAAGGTTGAGGGTATAAGGTGGCATAGGGATGAGGGTTGAGGTTTTAAGACATAAGTATAGGGTTGAGGGATAATGTTCAGGGGTAAGTGTACAAGGTTAAGTGTATAGGGTATAGGTCCATTATGGTTTAAGATATTAAGTTGATGGATTAGGGCTTAATTATAGGGTTGAATGTTTATATTGTAGGGTCTAGGGTCTAGGGTTTAAGGGTTGAGGGTTGAGGGATTATGGTTTAAGGTATAGTGTCAATGGTTGATGGTTTAGGGTTTAAGGTTTGAGGGTGGAGGCTATAGGGATAAGGTTTAGGGTTTAAGGTTTGAGGGTTAATAGATTAGGGTTTAAGGTATAGGGTTGATATATTAGGGTTTAGGGTTTAATGTATAAGGTAGGGGGGTGAGGGTTGAGGGTTGAGGGTTTAAGGGTTGAGGATTGAGAGTTTAGGGATAGGGATTAGGGTTGAGGGTTGAAGGATTAGGGTTTAAGGGTTGAGGGTTTAAGGTTTGGGGGTTTAGGGTTTAGGGTTTAAGGGTTGAGGTTGTAAGGGTTGAGGGTTGATGGGTTAGGTTTAAGGGTTGAGGGTTGAGGGATTAGGAATTGGGGTTTATAATTGGGATTTGAATATATGTATATGTTGGTTAAATGAAGAAAAATAGGGGAAGCTATCAAATATGGGATGGTATAATGGACCTATTTTCCTTTATTTCATTAGGAAATGATATTCTCATGAAGAAAGGACTTACAACCCTTAGGTGAGTCAACTCAATGAGGGAATCTAACGATTTGCTTATGATTGAGGATGAGGGTATTATCTTGAACAACACTTTAAGAAGAAAAACTAAAAATAGTAGATCACCACAATTATGCACATTCAAACTTGAATCATAAATTTAAATCATAATACATACATAAACCAAAAAGTTTTGGTAGATCTGGAAATGACAGAGTGATGTATACCTATCACCAAAATGTAGTTTTGGAAGGCTACTTGGGAATAATTCTCCCATAGGCGAATGGGTTTCTATGCAAAGGTTTGACTCAACTTTTATGATCTCTTGGTGTTAATTTTTAGCTTCTGTTTGATTCCTGTTTCAATGTTGGATAGTTGGAAATGAGGTCTATAGGTGAGATTCTATGGATTGATGACAACTTTGAAAACTTTTGCAACTTTAAAAACTTTTCCAATTTTTGTCTTTGATAGATCTTTAATCCTTCTTCAACCTAAGATCCGCAACACAAACACAAGAGGGAAATTTTTTTGATTTTGGTGAATGGGGGTTTTCCTTGGTCAAACCTTGTTTTGGTAATTAAACCTTGAATTGAAATAATGAAACATGAAAGGAATGGTGAATGAACAATTGCTATGTTGCAACTCACCAAACCCTTGAATAAACCTTTGGAGGATTAAAATGTTGATCTTGATCTTGCATGAAATGGATTCAATGGATTTGGATCTTGACACTTGAATCTTGACTTGAATCTTTGACTTTGATGTTTGAAACCTACATCACAATGTTAGCTCCAAAAACATGCATGATTGCAAAAGACTTTGACACAATGCTTGAGATCTTGATTGCTGCAATGAATCATTGATAAATCCACTCTTGAATTCGTTTGATCATAATATTTTATCTTATAATACTTGCATAAAGTGTGTTATTCCATCTAGGCTTGAATTGATAAAAATGCTTTATATTTATAGATATCTATCCTTAATTTCCCAAAAATAAAACATTACAATCTGACATTGAAATTTGAATTTGAAGACCTTAGAAAACCTCCAAAAAAATATTTTAAATTTGGTTCCAAATTCTTGTGGAGGATCCATTCACCCATGCACGAATGGGCCCCAAGTCCCTATTCTTGGAACATACATTGCTCAAGGTAACTACTTATGTGATGGCATTAATTTTTGTTTGATTTCCCCTTCAAAAAATGTAATTTATTAGGCTTGTAGATGTAAAATTGGGCTTATTAAGTCATAAATAAGTCCACTTTAATTGAGGGGACCCAAACAAAGTGTGAAAATTTAAAGGAGTACATTTTTCTACACTTCATTTAGCCCCCACTTTAGTGAGAAGAGAAATTGTGCTCAAACTCACATGAAAGTAGAAAAACAAGTGGTAAGAGAGGTCCAAGTGTACGAATGTCGATAGAATAGGATGACAAAGATCAAGGAGGTTGCGTAAGCCCCCAAGATCCAAGATCCCATGGAAAACCAATATATTAAGTAGAAAGGGACACACATGAAGGTATGATATGCAACAACAAGATAAGATACACAAACATATAATGTTAAAGTTAATGCAAATAGGAAAGGAAGATGGACTAGAAAGTTGTATTATGCCACATCCATCAAATACACTCTTAAGGATGTGAAAAACTCATAAAACACATGGCTCCATAGACAAGAAAGTTGTGTTATGCTCAATGGCCATGAAAAATACGCTCACAAGGACTAGTACAATTTGTTGTCCACTAGGTAAGCCCCAAGAAAGCGAGACACACAAACATGGTTGGTATGCACCCACACAAAAAAATAAGTGGTTGATGGGAAATTCATGCCAGGTCTTCAAGCTCCCATACATACAACCTTACCAAAAGTTATACTTCTTGATAACTTTGATAAGGTGCAAGAAAACATGAACTTTGAGCTTCATAAGGCTAGTAAGCTTCATTATGCTAGACAATCATGAAAAAAATGCAAATAAGATAAGGCATGTTCAAAAGGGTTTTTCTCTTGATGCATGTAAGGTATGTACTTAGGGAACATCACACTTAATGAAACAAATAAAAAGAAGGCGCACTGCAAATGAGATTAATCAAATGGGTACACCTAATTTTGACTAGTTGTTTCACTCAATTATGAGATGCATAATGTATAAACAACAATTAGAAAAAAAAAAACCTAATTAATATAATAGTAAAAAGGTAGGTTTTAAGATGTTGAAATGGTGTGTACCTCTTGCAAAAAATGACTTTTTGGACCTCACTAAGGACTCATTCACCTAGTGGCAAGTGGGTCCCTGTTAGGGTTCTGAAAATTAGTTTCAAGATCATGTTCTTTAATGTTTGCACTACCAGATCCTAGGTGTTCAACTCTCAAAAGTCAAAAATAAATTTTGTAGATGTCTTTCTATGATCTTGCAAGAAAGATGACAATTTTTACAATTTTGTAACTTTGACAACTTTTGTTCTCCACTTGATCTTCAATCTAAAATTTGTATTCACACATCAAAGGATAAGAAAAATTGTTGATTGTTAAGGAATAGGGGTTTTCCTTGGTCAAACCCCATTTTGGTAATTAAACCTTATGATGAAATAATGAAACATGAAACAATGATACCTTGGATGAGATCTTGAATGAAAAATCAACAATCTAGCATGAAGTGGCCTTAAAGAATGTAGATATTGATCACAACACTTGATTAGAAACATCTTGAATATGCTTGAATAGGATCTTCAATGCTACATCAACATATTACCCCAACAACATGCATGGTGCCTTATGTCTTTGAAATGATGATATGATCTTTGATTTTTGATTTAAACTCTATAAATCTTCCCTTGAATGCATTCTTGAATGCTCTATAATGCTCTTGTGAAAGTACTCTTGATTTCTTATGAAGTTTTGGGATGAAATAGTTATGCGAAATTACCTTATATTTATAGTTAACTTAAGATTAAATCCTCAAATTCAAATAACACTATATTTTGCAAGAAGAAAGAACCGAGTTAGGATCTGATGTTGGTCGTAGATCACATGCAACTTCACTCAATAAATTATCGAAGATCAAAATAGAAGAATGAAGAGAAATCTGAAATGAGAGAAAAATAGAGGCAAGGCAAGATAAATTGTGTAATACTCTCAATACTCCTGTCGAGCAATCACCGAACTAGCCGAATTAATGAAGGTGAGAGGAGAGTGCTCAATATATAGAAAAAAAGGGAAAATACATCCAAGAGGTGCATTAATTCCTACTACCCATAAAAGGTGGGATGTTATCACCTACTTGGTAAATGATAAAACATGTGGCATAACTTCCTTAGGTGAAGACAAAGAGGAGGTAGCACATAAAGCCAAAAAAGGGTGAGAAAACCAGCTACCCCATATCCTACCTAGTTAAAAATAGAATATTGGTTATGAAAGGTGGCACAAGAAGCCAAAAGAGGATGTGTAACTCAACTATCCATGTTTGGGGAGAGAGTGACACATGTAGCCGATGTATTTTGCCACATGTCCTCATATTAACCACTCCTAATAAACCTAAGCAAGCTTAAATAATATGTGTGGGAAAAAATAAATACCCCTTACATAAGGAAAATAAAAAACCTACACTAGCACCCCCCATTAAGCATAGCTTAGGTGGGTGAAAAGATGGGTCTCAAAAGATGAAGCCATGTTAGGTACCCATGTAAATAAAAATCCCCCCATAAGAAGAAGTCTCCCATAAGAGGAATAGCCCCCCTAAATAGAGAGAGAAAAATGAAGGACTAAGAAGCCCCTTCTAAAGTAGACACCTGTTGCACCCCAAGCAAAGCTCGTAGATGAAAGAACTTTCTTTTTGTGAAGGGTTTGGTGAAGTTTTTAGCAGTCTGCTCTAATGTAGAACAATACTTAAGATCAATGATGCCTTCTTGACTCATCTCTCGAATGTAGTGCATACGAATCTCAATGTGCTTCATCCTCTGATGATGAATGTAGATTGCTTCTTGCTCGACGAAAAAACTAGACCAGAACCAAGGAAGAAGCAATATCCTGAAGTAGATTTGCGATCTTGAGAATCACCTACCTAATCTGAATCTGTGTGTCCCACCATGTCAATATCCATGCTTGCTGCATATTGAATCCCATAATTGTGAGTACCCTAAATATAGTGAAGGACCCACTTAGCTGCTTTCCAATGTAACTCATGTGGCTCCTGCATGAATTGAGAGACCATGCCTACAACATATGAAATGTCGGGTCTTGTATGAGTCAAGTAGATGAGACTCCCAATAAGCTTTCGGTACAAAGTTCCATCAACCAAGGGTGAAAAGCACTTAGCCTCAAGTTTGACCCCTGACAGAAATGGAGTTGGTGCAAGCTTACAGTCAACCATATGAAATATGGAGAGCATATCAAGTGCATACTTGGGTTGTCCAAGAAAGATACCTGAAGATGATTAAGTGATCTCAATCCCCAAGAAGTAATGCAAAATACCCAAGTCAGACATCAAAAATCTATCATGTAGAGTAGTTTTCATTTCCTTGATGGTGGATGAGTGACTCCCTATGATCAATAGGTCATCAACATAGAGAACCAAGAATGCGAGAGTGTCATCCTATTGCAGAATGTATACGTTTGGATCAGAATGCCATAGTTTAAACCCAACTTTCAGAAGGAAGGAGTCCATCTTGGCATACCAAACTTGAGGAGCCTATTTGAGGCCATAGAGAGACTTTTGAATACTCTCAATACTCCCATTGAGAAATCACCGAACTAGTCAAACTAGTGAATTTGAGAGGAGAGTGCTCAATATATAGAAAAATAAGGGAAAATACATCCAAGAGGTGCATTAATTCATACTACCCATAAAAGGTGGGGGGTTATCACCTACTTGGTAAATGATAAAACATGTGGCATAACCTCCTTAGGTGAAGACAAAGAGGAGGTGGCACATAAAGCCAAAAGAGGGTGAGAAACCCAACTACCCCATAATATACCTAGGTAAAAATAGAATAGTGGTTATGAGAGGTCGCACAAGAAGCCAAAAGAGGATGTGTAACTCAACTACCCATGTTTGGGGAGAGAGTGACACATGTAGCCAATGTATTTTTCCATGTGTCCTCATATTAACCACTTCTAATAAACCTAAGAAAGCTTAAATAATGTGTAGGAAAAAAATAAATACCCCTAACATAAGGAAAATAAAAAACCTACACTAACAAACATCACATATAGGATTTGAAATCATTAAAATCCTACCCAAAGCACATCCCAAGGGGGTTGTCCTAAGTTAAGGAGGACCCATTTTCCATAGGGTGAATGGGTCCTAGCATACTTAAATAGAACATGTTTCGAGGAATGTAAAATAACATGCCAAAAGGGGGTCCTAAGACCTAGGAAGGACCCATTCACTAGGTGGCGAATGAGTCCTAGGTCACTAGCCTAGGACTCAAAACTTACAAAATTAAGTGTTGTGTAACATTATTAATGAATGTTGGGTTTTAACCCTCAAAAATTGCAAAAGATTAGGATTGGATTTGAATTTAAGGGGCCAATTAAGCTTAATTAATTAAAGCCCTATATTAGTGTGAAAGTGTAAAGCAACACTTTACAACACCCTAAATAAGCCATAATTAAGTTCATTTTATCATTAATTATTCATTCCCAAATTAAGTGTAAAAAAGGGTTACTTTTTTCAATGCTACATTTTCCCCCCACTTTAGTGAGAGTGTGACCCTGTGTCAAACTCACACTAAAGTAGACATTGAAAACACTTATGTATGTAATGTTCAATAACAAAGATACACATTTATACAATATCAAAGACCAAGAGGAAAGGGGAAAGTAAAGGATCAAGCTTCGATCATCCCAACACAATGTGGAATGTAGTTGTTTGTCCAAGAAAAGAGGGGAAGGATCAAGCTTCAATAGTCCAACATGATGTGGAACACATCTCAATTGTTAGTACGAAAGCGTTCACAAGAAAAAATCGATGTCCACTATGCAAATGACACACACACTCACTTTGGGGTAGTGGAACTTTAGGTCATCCACTAGGTGAGTATCCGAAAAGGGTGGAAAATGAGAGAATCATATTAGGCTCCCATACCATATCAAAGTTATCCTCCTAACAACTTCAATAAGGCACCATAATGCTAAATACTTATGAATATTATGTCTATAGGTTTTTGTTTAAGGGGATCTCACTTCGTTCATGTAAGGTCTTCTCCTTAGGGAACATTGTGCCTAATGTCTCCAAGAGAGGAAAAGCCAAGAATATCACATTGCCACTTATGGGATGCTTCGCTTCGCATCATGCCACTAAGGGAAATTTTATGCTTAGAAATATCACAATCTTGGAGGACATCAAACCCAATGACACCACGAAGAAAAGGAAACATCACAAGAAAAAGAAAATCACTCCATGAAATATGTAAAATGTCGAAAGATGTCATCGATGTACGCCCCCACTTTAAAGTGGTTTCTAACACTATTGTTGTGAGCAACTGCTTTAAAGTAGCCAATGTTTACTCCTAAGACATGAGAGCTTTCCTCAAAGAACCCTATTCCAAGTCATATGTTTCCGAAATAAAGCTACATCATGGAAAAGCAAGGAGGGTTTGCCCTTAAAAATACATAAGGGATCTATGGATTCGAGGTCAGTATGTCTTTGCTACAATGTTGTCATAGAGAGTGAAAAATGTCATCATTACCCAAATAATCATAGAACTAGAAGAATGATACATAGAGAGTGAGAAAAAATAAAAATCCTTTTGGGTCAACATGGAAGAGACCTAATTTTTTTGACGCTTTGCATCATCTCCAAAAGGAAAACACATAGGGGATTGCATTATTTACCTGCAATCACATAAATAACATGAAAAAAAAAACAAAATAAAAGACTATTAAGGCATGTGCGAGTCAACCTATAGTAGGTTGTTGGCATCCCAATCTCAGTTAGTATAAATAGAAGGTAGATGAATAGCCAAAGGGACCACATCACATGCCAAAACTAGGACTAGGCTAACTAACCCCTTTCCCCCACTAAGTGAAAGACAAGAGTGAGCCAAGATAAGTGATGAGAATGAGCTCCTTATGATAAAGGGAATGATTTTCAATGAATGTATAACATGCAATAGTGAGAATGTTTGTATCCTACAACTATTACATGGAAAGGAGCGAGATGCATGCCTTTTTAGTTAAGTTTGATTCTTAGAGGGTGCAATCTTCTTTAATACTTTCTTTAAAGGAACAAAATCATCAATGTGGTGGCCAAAGAATCTATGATAAGCATAACATGGTTCATTCTTACTAGTTTTTTGTTTTGTAAAGTTTGCACGTTTAGGTGGTAATTCAATCAATTGCCAATGCAAAAGAGTATAAAAAATTACCTTGGTTTTGGATAGTAATAATGAGTTATAAAGAGATCCAGGAGGTTGGTGCAGGGGCACCTTGGCTTAACTCCTTCATGTTTGTTTGCAATTTTGGCTTGTACTGGCCTTAGCCAAGTCAGGGTCTTAGTTGTTTGCTTTGGACCTTAGAAGGTCTCATTTGTGTGTTAAGTTAGTCACTAGGATTAAAATCTTCATTAGGTTATCAAAGTTGCTAAATTTTTCTTTATTAGGCTTTGGACAACATATGGTAGGATATAATGCATTTAGTGTGCTATCCTCATTGTTTGGAGATGCCACGGGCAGTTAAGGAACTGTTGGTTCGAGTTTAAGGAGGTTGAGGTCCTATAATTAAGGATAAAGGCAGAGTTGCAAGAATGTTACAAGATGGCATGATGAACTTGTTTGTTTGCATGCATTTTAGTTGGGGTGGAATCCCTTAAAATCAAGAGTATGTGCTCGATCCACTACCCTTGAAACATGGGAAAGGAATCTCTAATGTACATGATGGCTTGTAGTTAGATAGATAGGATGGTAATCAAATTTTGGGGTGGAGAATAGGTAACAGTGAGCAAATTTCTGTATTTTGTGTGAATACTCGTGTGTTTTGTGTGGAGACAGTCTTATCTAGGCATTATCTCTACTATTTTAGCATTGTGTTGAGGTTCATAGATTGTGTGGAGTATATCTCATTTAGTGATCAGATTTTGGTTGAGTGTGAATAAGAAATTTCTGCATTTTCTTTATTTTCTGTGTTTTTTCTGAAAACCCCATGTGTTTTCAGAACAGTGATATCTTAAGTGTTAAAAGCATTGATTTGGGCGTTGGGTCAGAGTTTACACAATATATGTTAACATATTTTCTTTGTAAATAGTTTTCATTGGATTTAGTTTAGGAATCTTTGTGAATAAGATAGGAGTTAGAGGGTTTGCTGCCTCCTTCTGAACAGTTAACCTTTTCCATGGCTTCCCCATAAAGTCCAACCACGGGAATATCCTGAGCTTGGATGGAAATGTTAGGGAAGCCAGTCACTTGTAGATATTTAGCAATAGGACACATGGAAAAATAGATAAGCATTTTGAAAACCAAACCCTAGGCGAGCTATTGTAACCCGGTTAGGAGTTTGGTAGAGAAAAATTGTGAATTTAGGCAGGGGAAAGGTACTACTGTACTGAAACCATACGGTACCAGACAGGGCTAGTCAAGATCTCCACATGGCAGAAGGATTGGATCTTTAAACAATCCATTGATAACAGGTTTGAAGGAGGAAACAGTGCAACCCTAGAAGATAGGGCAATTAGGCCTCCTCTCCAAGAACATAGGAAACCCTTGTACGGTATTGAAAAAGACCTGACAACCTATGTAAGATTTAAAAGTCCCAATTTAAGGGTGTCAGAAAATGTATTTTGTTTGCTAGGTTGTGTGGAGATTTTGGGCAGAAAAAGCAAAATAGTGACTGGTAAGGGCTAGTAGTTACTAGGCCCTCTCAAGGCAATTTCTTGGAATCGGGTGCATTGAAACCTAAAGAATCACCAAAATGGATCCCATTGGTGTTGAAATGAATGGAAACAGAGCATCTACCTCCCCTGCAATGAGTTCAAGTTAGATGGTGAAGTTGGCATCTAGATCCTTCTAGGTGTAGCAAGGAAAAATTGCAAGTGCAAGAAGGTGTTGAATCCTCTAAGGTTAAAGCACAAGGTGGAAACTCTTGGAACAGAGTTGTAGCAAGGTTCAGTTGGTGAACTAAGTTAGGAACAGAGCCTAGAAGATTGTCAGGTTCTTGGTGGAAGGCAGAGTGAAGTCTTCTTGTTGGTCAAGTGCAAGCAAACCTTGGAGGTTATATACACTAGAGGTTCATACAACTATTGCAACTTAATCATTTTATGTTCAAGCATTCGTGGTTTCTTCTTCTTTGGTTTGATCACTATGTTGTCATCACTTTCTTCTTCTAACTACAAGCCCTTTCCTTTTTCAAAAAATGATGTGTTAGGAGTAGTAAAGTTTTCGGAAGGTGTAGGCTCTTTTCTCTTATGCATAGGTGATGTATGGTAAGGTGGTGGAGGAGGATGAGAATTCCATTGAATGGTATGGACTAAGGAGCACATGAATTCTATCCCTTATTTATGTTCAAGCATCTTTTGTATGTTCCTTATGAGAGAAATGCCATTACTAGCAATAGGTTTAGTTCTCACGAAGACTTGTAAAATTTTCAACTCTTCATCTAGATTTTTTATGTTCTTTCATGAGATATGAGAAACATCATGCATATTGGTTGTTGGTATGGAAGTCATGGGAAATGTGGTATGAATGTTATGATCCATAGGAGGCTGATTATCAACACTATTAGGAAGAGAGATAGAAAACCCAAGATCCACGACAAATGGTATATCATGGGATGACATGAGTCTTGAACTACATCTCACAATATTATTTCTAATAAGACACCAATTTGTAAATCTCAAACAAGTTTCACAAACTTAGAGTGCAAACCCAAAATGGAAAGAGGCTTAAAATCCAATGCAATGATTTAGAATGTAAATGTAATTTTTAGATTCTAAACAAGGTAATTTACTGATTACACTATGCAATAATCTAAAAATGAAATGTTGTAAACACAAATTTTAATTTAGAAAATGCATTAAATGAACCAATTTAAGCTAGACTTAATGAAATGAATAATACAAAAAATCAACAAACTAAAATAGAGGTTTGATAGCAGCAAACAATAGCACATAACTAAAGATTTCAATTTCTAGAAATGCATATTTAGGTATGATCAAGGACTCATTCAACCTAGGGGAAATGGTTCCTAGAATAGGGTTTTAAAACTGAGTTTTTATAAATTGTAAAGCCTTTTCTAATGATTTTCAAATTCAGCTTTGCTACAATAAGTTTCATGTTTAGATTTATGTAAATGCAATGTTAAATGCAAGTTGAAAATGTGACAAAATGATGAGTTAAAAGACCTAGTTTGGTATGCAATTTGTTTTCAATTTTCAAATGAAATTTTATATGATCTAAATGATATGCAAAATGACTGATTTTTTTGTATTTTTCAGATTTAAAGAATGCAAACAATGCAATTCTAAAACCCTAGATGAGATGCAAATTTGAATGCAAACTAAGACACCCTAAATGACATATAATTGAATTCAAATGAATGCAAGATCTAATCTAAGATGAAAATAGGGACTCCAAAATTAGAAAACTACAATGCTCAAGAAGTGGGGTTCACCAAAATGAAACAAAGAAAAAGAAGGTGCACCACAAATGAGATTAATCAAATGGGTACACCTAATTTTGACTAGTTGTTTCACTCAATTATGAGAGGTATAATGCATAAACAAAAATTAAAAAAAAAACCTAATTGATATAATAGTCAAAAGGTAGGTTTTAAGATGTTGAAATGATGTGTACCTGTTGGAGAAAATACCTTTTTTGGGCCTCACTAAGGATTCATTCGCCCAGTGGAAAATGCGTCCCTATTAGGGTTCTGGAAAATCATTTTCGGGATCATGTTCTTCAATATCTATACTCCTAGATCCTAGGTTTTTAGCTCCCAAAAGTTAAAAATAAATTTTGTAGAAGTTTTTCTGTGATCTTGCAAGAAAGATGACAACTTTTACAATTTTGCAACTTTGACAAATTTGACAACTTTTTTCTCCACTTGATATTCAATCTAAAACCTAAAATCACTCATCAAAGGAGAAGTAAAATTGTTGATTGGTAGGGAATAGGGGTTTTCCTTGGTCAAACCCCATTTTGGTAATTAAACCTTATGATGAAATAATGAAACATGAACATGAAATAGTGATACCTTGGATGAGATCTTGAATGAAAAATAAAAAATATAGCATGAAATAGCCTCAAAGAATGTAGATATCAATCACAACAATTGATTAGAAATGACAACTTGAATATGCTTGAATTGGATCTTCAATGCTACATCAACATATTAGCTCAACAACATGCATGATGCCTTATGCCTTTGGCATGATGATATGATCTTTGATTGTTGAAATAAACTCTATGAATCTACCATTGAATGCCTTCTTGAATGCTCTTGAATGTTCTATAATTCTCTTGTGAAAGTACTCTTGATTGCTTATGGAAATCTAGGATCAAACTATGTGAAATAGCCTTATGTTTATACAATTAAATTAAGATTAAGTCTTGAAATTCAAATAACACAAGCTGACATCAGATCTAGGATTTGAAATCATTAAAATCTCACTCAAAACACATCCCAAGGGGGGTTTCCTAAGTAAGGAAGGCCCACTCGCCATGTAGTGTGAATGGGTCCTAGCGTACTTAACTAGGACATGTTTTGGGGAATGTGAAATAACATTCCAAAAGGGGGTCCTAAGATCTAGGAAGGACCCATTCGGCAGGTGGGGAATGGGTCCTAGGTCACTAGCCTAAGACTCAAACCTTGCAAAATTAAGTGTTGTGTAACATTATTAATGAATGTAAGGTTATAACCCTTGGAAAATGCAATAAATTAGGCTTGGATTTGAATTTAAGGGACCAATTAAGCTCAATTAACTTCAATAAATTAATTAAAGCCCTAGATTAGTGTGAAAGTGTGAAAAAGGGTTACTTTTTTCGATGCTACACTTAATATCTCAAAGAGAAGACTAGTATCACCACTAATAGGAATGTCGTATACCAAGAAAGGTCACAATATTGAAGGACATCAAGTATTATAATATCACCACAAGGAAGACATGTCACATAGATTAAGAAAACTACACTTAGAATAAAAAGTTTGCACTTTCGAGATGTATGTTATCATCACTAGGAAGGTACCATGAAAAAAATGAATGGGGGACAATATGCCTCCCACTTAAAATGTCAACACACTTTCTATGTTGGTATTTTAAGTAGAAAGAGAGGAAGAGGTGGCCCTTGAAAAGAATACACAGCTCAAAGAACTAGTTATCCTTGTCCCCCAATCATAGAGACAAAGAAAACCACCAAGAGCTATCATGTTGCCTCCAAGAGAGATATGATTGCACCTAATATTGTACCACCATGAATGGAAATGAGCAAGACACATAAAACTACCAATGCCACATAGTGATGAGCAACATGATAGGATGAAAAACATTATCAATTGGAGGAACTAGGTTCATCAACACAAGGAAGAGCACCACAATCCTTAAGATATTGAATTTTATTACTCAAAGCCTTACATTCATTAGTATAATGACCATGAACTCTATGATATGCACAAAATGAACTTTTGTTGTAAAATTTCTTTCGTGTTCTTGGAGGGAGAGATACCAAGTGATCTTGGAGAAGCCTCAACAAGATAGTATCTTGATCAAAATTAGGGGACATTTCTATCTTATCACAAGATGTCATACACACAATAGATGATAAGGGATTAGATGAAGATGAAGATAAAGGTCAGAAACCTAGACCCTGCTTGGAAAAGTATGGTATAGAATTCACTTGATCTCTATAATTTTTCTTCATGTTTTCATTGTATCCATGTTTAGAAATGAGTTTGTACCCAAGACCATAACATGCTTCCAACACATGAAGAGGTTTTATGCCTTTGAGAAGGTTGGCTTCTTCATGAGCACACAAATCCTTTTTAAGTTTTGTAAAGTTATGTATCTTCTTCTCATGAGGGATGGGAGTTAAAGAGCCCCCATCACCACCATGGGGTGATGTTATTGATGTAGAACCAAGTTGAGAAAATGAAACACAAGGTTGTTTTTGTTTAAATTGTGATATTTTGTACTCTCCCATAAATGAGGGTGTAAATCATAATGAACCCCAATCCTCCCTGAAACATATGTTTGAAGATGAATTGTTTGTATATGACTCTTTGGACTTTGAGGGTGAGATTTTAGACTCTTCATTGAAACAAGGTATAAAATATAACGATCACCAATCGTCACCTAAGAGTTTTGTTGTAGGTGAAATAAAATTAGGATTACCATAAAATTGTATAGGTTCTACCTTTGAGATTAGAATCAAAGTATTAGGGGAGTTGGAAGTGTTATGATTATGTTGAACTCATGAATTATACCTTTGTTCACTTGATTCAATCGTGTATATCTTGTAGTTGTATTCAAATTTTATTTCAAGGTGAAGAGTAGATGGGACTCCTTTCATGGAATGAATGCATGGTATCCCTAGGATTAGGTTGTATGAAAGAGGTCCTGGAATTATATAGATAGGGGTAGGAAAAACCATAGGTCCAACGTCGATGGGTAATGTGATAATTCCTAATGGCTTCCTATTAGTATTGCCAAAGACGCAAATATTAATATCATTTAGTTGAAGAAACTTCTTGTCCACAAAAATTTTATCTAGGAGATCAATGCTACAAAAATTAAGACCCGCTCCATTGTCTATGAGAGTAACCCTAACTATAGTTTCATTAATGATTACCTTTATCATTAAGGCCTCATGTTTATTTTGGATCTCAAGCAAGGGTAATTCTGGTTGATGGAATGTGATATCCAGCTTTGTCACTTGCATACAATCAAAGGAGGTTGCTACATAATTCTTTTTAATGAGATATTGGATATCATTCTTCTACAAAAATTCTTGGAACATCCTATTGTATGTAAGTGATGTTTGAATCAAATCCCAAGGGGAGATGTTTATCGGAGTACAACAAAATTTCCCAACAAGATCATACTCTTTACCACTACGTTGAGGAATGTTCTATGTGTGAGCTATAGTATGAGAACTTGGTTGTTGCAACACATGTTTACTAGGGAGTTTCTTACAAATTTTAGGATAAAACCTAGAGGTAATGGAGTTCTAATAATAGGAGGTGACTTAGGAGGCTCACTAATTAAAGGAGATCCAATTTGTGCATTGATAACCTCAACTGAGTTACCTAGATGACCTTTTATTGAAGGGGGGTGTAATGTGAACATCAAATATTCATCTATGCTATCCATATTAATGTTTTTTGAGAGAAATGTAGCATTGAAAGAGGGACAAATAAGGTTCTCATGATGTTTAATAATTAGGTCTTCTAACATCAAGATACTTTTGTCACAAGTAGGAGAGGTATCAGGAGAAGGATAACTAGGATTGTGATGATTGTCTATGATTGCATCCTCTTGCACCAAAGATTTAGTGGATGATCTAGGTGAGATGAAGTCCTCAAGGGCTTAATATAACATGTCAAATTGATCACAACTAAAGGGTTTGAAAGATATTCTTTCTCCAAGATTTATCATTTAGTTTTAGTTTTTTTTTTATGTTTTTAGGGTAATTTATGTTTTCTATTGATTGCAAAATGTAAACTACTCTAAGCTATGAAATGATTGAAAATAAAGGAAAAGTACACAAATATAACACTATATATAACTGAAACATGCAAGAAATCTTTCCAAAATGTTGCAAGATTTAATTAAAAATCAATTACTTTAATGCATAAAACAAACTATTTCTGAAAATCAATGCTTAGATCCGAGAACAAAAATAGAAAGGAAAAAAAATTGAAAATCACTTAAAAATTTGTTTGAAAAGCCTATATAGGGGCTCATTTTCCCATGGGAAAATGGGTCTTTGCTTAGGGTTTTTTTTTTTTTTTAAATTGAATTTTTCAAATTCCGAGTTACTATGTGTGATTTTTGTTTCTAGTTACAAACTAAGAGCTCTATAACATGTTTTTCCAAATTGTGGTGTCTAAATGCAATTGAAAATGAGGTCAAATGATGAAAAAAGTGACTACTTTTAGAATGCAATTAGAACCTAAATTTGACATTCAGTGATTGAATAATGATCTTACTGCAAGTACAATGCAAGATGAATGTAAACCTAATGTAATTTTTATGATTTTCTATAGATTTAAGTGATGGAAACATGCAAAATTAAAACCTACATGCAGTTTTCACTAATGCAAGTTTAAAGAACCCTAAATTTAATATAAATAATGCAAATCTAATGCAAACTTAGATCTAGGGTTGAAATAGACTCCAATTTTAAGAATTTTGCTGTCCAAAGTTAGGTTCACCAAAATGAAATGAAGAAAAATAGGGGAATGTGTCAAATATGGCATGGTATAATGGACCTATTTTCCTTTGTTTCATTAGGAAATGAGATCCCAATGAAGAATAGACTTACAACCCTTAGGTGAGTCAACTCAATGAGGGAATCTACTGATTTCCTTATGATCGAGGACATGGGTATCAACCTAAACAACACTTCAGGAGAAAAACTAAAAATAGTAAATCACCACAATTATGCACATTCAAACTTAAATCATCAATTTAAATCATAATATAGATAGAAACCACAAAGTTCGAATAGATCTAGAAATGGCAGAGTGATGTGTACCTCTCACCAAAATGTAGTTTTAGAAGGCTACTTGGGACTCATTCTCCCATAGGCGAATGGGTCTCTATGTAGAGGTTTGAATCAACTTTTAGGATCCTCTAGTGTTAGTCTATAGCTTATATTTGATCTAGGTTTCAATGTTGGACAGTTAGAAATGAGGTATGTAGGTGAGATTTTGTGGATTGATGACAACTTTGACAACTTTTATCTTCAATCCTTCTTGAACCTAATATTTGTAACACAAACAAAAGAGGGAAAAATGGTTTTTTTTGGGGGAATAGGGGTTTGCCTTGGTAAAACTCTGTTTTGGTAATTAAACCTTGAATTGAAATAATGAAACATGAAAGGAATGATGAATGACCAATTTCTATGTTGCAACTCACCAAACCTTTAAAGAACTAAAATGTTGGTCTTGATCTTGCATGAACTGGCTTCAATGGATGTGGATCTTGATGCTTGAATCGTTAACTTTGATCTTTGAAACCTACATCACAATGTTAGCTCCAAAAACATGCATGATTGAAAAAGACTTTGACATGATGCTTGAGATCATTGCTGCAATAAATCACTAATAAATTTTCTTTTGAATTCCTTTGATCATAATATTTTCTCTTGTAATTCTTGCATAAAGTGTGTTATTGCTTCTAGGATTGAATTGATAAAAAGACCTTGTATTTATAGATATCTATGCTTAATTTCTTGAAAATTAAGCATTACAAGATGACATTGAAATTTACATTCAGGGACCTTAAAATACTGCAAAAAACATATTTTAAATTTGGTTCTAAAGGAATAGGGAGGACTCATTCACCCATGGGTGAATGGGTCCCAGGTCCCTATTCCTAGAACACACATTGCTCAAGGTAATTACTTGAGTGTTGGAATTATTGTTGTCAGGTTTCCCCTTTAAAAAGTGTAATTTATTAGGCTTGTAGATGTAAAATAGGGCTTATTAAGTCATAATTAAGTCCAATTTAATTGAGGGGACCCAAACAAAGTGAGAATGTAAAGGAGTATATTTTTCTACACTACAGTTGGTTATAGTCCATCTCATGTTGGTTCTATGTAACTTTTATGTGTTGTGATACCAACTCCATATCTAGAGGCCTCCATGTTGTAAAGTGCCTTGCCAAATCTGATGTAAAAGGTCTGATTTTCTACCTTAGACAATTTGAGAAACACTTTGCTTGCAACCTCCAATTTGTTGATAATAAGTTTCAGATTGCTTTTTTTGGGTTTGATTTGATTTTTAAGAAAGTTTTTGAAGTTTGAAAATGCTTGCAAATGAGATTACTCAAGAAACTAAGATGAGATGCAACCCTTTTTTGTATTTTCAGATGCATATACATGAACTACTCATGCAAATTAAACACCTACAACAATTGACATTTTAGTAGACACTTGGCATTCATATTAAACCAAGTACATGTAGGTAAGGAATTGAAATGCAGCTTCTCCCTTCATTAACTTGAGATGCAACAATGTTTACAATGTCTTTGCCAAGACTCTTAGCATGCAAACATAAAGAACAAAAATCTGATCACCCTTTAATGGCAGCCAACCACAATCAAATATGAACAATTATATGCTGATTTTAATGACTACAATGCATAGAATTGACACAAGACTCCTTCTAACAAATGCAAACCCGAATTATTGACTAAAAATGACTTTACAATGCCCAAATATGCAAATTGATGGACCTAGAAAATGATGGTAGACCTCTTGAGAATTTTGATTCTCCTTAATGTGCAATCCAATGGCCTCAAAGTTGTTGTGCCTAGCCTTGTGGACCTCCAACGATGCTTCCTTAATTTATTTAGAATTTTTCTTGGCTTCTTTCACAAAATCAATCCTAGCTCTAGGTCGCCCTTGTCCAAGCAATGGCTAATATGAGATAAATAAATATTCATTAATTTCATCCCTTCTCAAGTGTCAAACCTCATCACCAAACCCTCCTATGATGTACACCTCAACTCCAAAGAAGATTCGATGCAAGATGGGAACACAATAAGCAAAATAATCCCAACTTCTATGGTTAAAAATGATTGAAAATTAGAATGTTGTCTCCACAATCGAATTCACCTAAATTTACTAATCCAAAATTGGCCCTTGGCCATAAATTTTTTCCAATGTGAAAGATTGAGACATCTTTCACACTCAACTAGTTAGGGTTGGTGTTGCACAATCGAAACTAGCAATACAAGAGAATTTTACTTCTCGAGCTATGTTAAGCATTCAAGCTCTCTAATATTCAAAAAATGTAATTGACTCCAGGATGATCTCAAAAGCCCTCGAAAATATCCTTATAAAGAATTCACAAGTATTTTAAAGAAGCTTCTAGAATAAATTATTATTTTATTCTTTTAAGTGACTTTTTGATATTATTTTATTTTTATTCACTTTAATATTAAATTAATTAAATATAAGGTTACTTTTTAATATATATATATATTTAATAACCTTATAAGTTATTAATTTAATATATTCTCCTTATTGCTCCAAATGGGGGACATGATAGTCCTCCCTTCCCAAAGATTGCTTTCCCTTGAGCAATCCACGACTGCCATCTCAATATCACTGCCATAAAATTTGGAGCAAGCCTATCCACCATTTGCCTAGATCCTAAATAACCCTAAGAAGGACTCCTCTCACCCACCTTTGAACAAAGTTGAAGTCCCTAATAATGTTCAAACTCACTAGCCTGTGAAGCCAAAAATCCATCAAGTGAGTTTTTGGAATCCAGTCTTACCAAATCTTCAATTCCTACTTGTATTCATCCTCTATAGTCATTGGCGTGTCAAATAATGATGAACACAAATTCATTTCCTTCAACCCACCTCACTATGTGAATAAGGCCATGGTCACATCCTAAGCATCTGGATTGAAAGAAATCTAATGTACACTCCTAGCAATGCAATTGAGATGGAAGTCTCATGCATTCCTTGCCAAACTGTTTACATCAAAGGATGACTCTTCACCCAATGCAACAATATCATCCACATCATCATCATGAATGCAATCTACTCTATCCACTTCATCCACTACTACCTCTAATACATCCTGATGAAGGGGAGTTCCCTCCACGTGTTTTATTGATACATCCTTGGATGCTCTATCTGCTTTTCCCCTAAGCACCACCTTTCGACCACTTGCTATCCAAAACTTAAGTGTCATCTTCTTGAAGTTTTGTGAATACTCCCCCAATGAGTAGAGCCACTAAATACCCAATATAGCATGTTCATCTCCCAAGTCCACCATGTAAAAGTCATTTGTGATAGTATAATTTCCAAGAATGATGCTCAATTGAGGGACCTTTTTACATGTCAACCTATGACCACCAGCCACCATGATGTTGAACCCTTTAAAGCCTTGAGGGGATAACTTCTACTTCATTACCAAAGATGAATCAATGAAGTTGTGTGTAGTCCCACTTTCAACCAAAACCGTGATGTGTTGTCCATGTAGAGTTCCTTTGACCCTGAAGGGATTGAACATAGGTGATCCTGCTAGAGTGCTAAGGGAACCCTTGTTTTCTAGCTCCTCATCTGAACTACTGCTATCCTCAGCTCCAAGTTCATTCTCACTTTCTGATGCTACCTCAATAAGATGAACTTTTCCCTTTCCCAAGCAATGATGTCCATTCACCCACTTCTCCTTGCAATGATAGAAAATTACTTTCTCCCTGCACTCCCTACAAAAATCCTCATCCATCTTGTTCTTCTTACTGTCTTTTTTAGAAGTGTACTTTTCCTCTATATCTTCTAAAGGATGTGTGCTGGAAGAAGTTTTGTCCTTTTGGTTGCTTGAGGATTTGATCTTTTGATGGCTAGACTCCATGTCTTTAGCTCTAGTGATCGCATCCTAAAGGGAATCTGATTTGAAGGCCTTAATCCAACCATGAAGGGGTTCAAACAAGCCCTCAATGAAGAGTATCACCAAAAGTTGTTTTGAAACATCAGTCACCATAACTACCAAGTGCTAAAATGTTGAGATGTAGGAGTCTACAGATCCACTATGTTGGAGCTGTGCTAACTCTCTGAAGTGAAGTTTTGGATCCTTCTAATCAAATTTGTCAATGAGTCTTTGTGTGAACTCTAGGTAGGATGTGGTGTTGGCATGTCCCAAAGTAACAAGCCCATGGTACCACCGTTCATGTGCCTCACCATCCAAATGTAGGGTGGCATATTTGATAGCCTCAGTCTCCATCATAGAATTAAGTTGGAAGTAGGTATCCAACTTTTGAACCCATGCTCTAGTTGTGCATTTGCTAGAACCATCAAAGGAAGGTATAGTAAGCTTCCCCACCTTTCACTGCAAATTTTTATTTTTTCACCCCAATTGTTGTTTCTAGGTCTATTTCTCATCTTGAGATTGAAAAAGTCTACTAGTTTCATGACAGCATGGAACTCATCTCCCAAAGAATTATATTCTCTAAAAAATTCTTCATAATCTTCTTCATGTTCTTGCTGCTCCTGATTTGTAGTAGCTTGTTCCCTCAAGAATTGAGGCATAAGAGGCCTCAAAGTTGTTCTAATTCTGCTCTAACATTGCTTTGAGTTGTATTATTGTTGTCTTGCCTACCATTATGTCCATTTTATCCACTGGTCCTATTGTTGTTCCCATTGTTTCCATTGTTCAAGAGTTGTCTTAGAATTTGTGATAATTCTTCTCTTGCTTTAGCTGCATCGTCCCTTCCTCTAACCATTTCTTTCATTAGTTCTTGATGTCCTCTTGCAAGGTCACTAAACATGTGTTGAGTACTGCTTCCTTCCATGAGTTCAAATGGACTCAAACCCTTCTTTAATCTGTTGTAAGCGATATCAAATGGGCTGCGATTTGGAATGCCTGAAAATTATTTGCTCATCACCCAACAGGCTGGCAGGAAAACTTTCTTTGATACCACTATAAAGTGCCTTGCCAAATATGATGTAAAAACTCTAATTTTCTACCTTAGACAATTTGACAAACACTTTTCTTGCAACCTCCAATTTGTTGATAATAAGTTTCAGATTACTTTGTTTGGGTTTGATTTGATGTTTAAGAAGTTTTTGAAGTTTGAAAATGCTTGCAAATGAGATTACTCAAGAAACTAAGATGAGATGCAACCTTTTTTTGTATTTTTAGATGCATATACATGACCTACTCATGCAAATTAAACACCTACATCAATTGACATTTTAGCAAATAGTTGGCATTCATCTTAACCCAAGTACATATAGCTAAGGAATTGAAATGTATCTTCTCCCTTCATTAACTTGCAATGCAACAATGTTTACAATGTCTTTTCCAAGACTCTTGGCATGCAAATATAAAGAACAAAAATATGATTGCCCTTTAATGGCAGCCAACCACAATAAGATATGAATAATTACATTCTGATTTTAATGACTACAATGCATAGACTTGACACAAGACTCCTTCTAACAAATGGAGACCCGAATTATTGACTGAAAATGACTTTACAATGCTCAAGTATGCAAATTGATGCACCTGGAAAATGATGGAAAACCTCTTGAAAATTTTGATTCTCCTTAATGTGCAATCCAATGGCCTCAAAGTTGTTGTGCCTAGCCTTGTGGACCTCCAATGATGCTTCCTTAATTTATTTAGAATTTTTCTTGGCTTCTTTCACAAAATTGACCCCAGCTTTATGTCACCCTTGCCCTAGTAATGGCTAATCTGAGATAAATAAATATTCATCAATTTTTCCCCTTTTCAAAGAAGATTCAAGTGCTAAACCTCATCACCAAACCCTCCTATGATGTACACCTCAACTCCAAAGAAGATTCAATGCAAGATGGGAACACAATAAGCAAAATCGTCCAAACTTCTATGGCTGCAAATAACTGAAAAATCAAAATGTTGTCTCCACAATCGAATTCACCTAAATTTACTAATCCAAAATTGGCCCTTGGCCATAAATTTTGCCCAATGTGAAAGATTGAGATATCTTTCACTCTCAACTAGCTAGGGTTGGTGTTGCACAACCAAAACCAACAATACAAGATAATTTTACTTCTCCAACTATGTCAAGCATTCAAGCTCTCCAATATTTAGAAAATGTAATTGACTCCAGGATGATCTCAAATGCCCTCGAAAAGCTCATTATAAAGAATTCACAAGTATTTTCAAGAAGCTTCTAGAATAAATTATTATTTTATTCTTTTAAGTGACTTTTTGATATTATTTTATTTTTAGTCACTTTAATATTAAATTAATTAAATATAAGTTTACTTTTAAATATATATATATTTTAATAACCTTATAAGTAATTAATTTAATATATTTTCCCTATTGCTCCAAATTGGAGATATGACATATGTATAGGCCTTTGTATTTTTCATTTGTGATTGTGATTTATGTTATATATGAATTGCCCAAGTGTGAACCTTTGGGATATTTGAGGCATGATAGGAAGTCATTGGATCATGCCAATGATTGATGTTTAGGCTATTGCTAGGGATTAGTCAGCATTTACCTAGTTCATGGATTTGAAAGTAGAAAGCTACACTAGTTATAATGTACAACCATAGAAATTGCACAAGTAGGGACACATCTGTGTGAGTAATGGTAATCCAAGGCTAATAATTGTGTTGAGGGGGTTCACTTGTCATTGATAAGCATGAAAGTGACTGATGCCAAGTGCTACTTGGGATTGTGTGTGAATCACAAGGTGGTATATTTGGGGAGGTACTTCTTCCTGGGTGGATAGAATTGTCACCAGTGGCCTATAGGCGAGTGAAGTTGGAATCCATCAGGTTATGGTAGGCTAACTATCTTGGGAAAGGCTTGGGATGGTGGATAGATCCATATTGTAGTATGGAATGCACTGAATCCCCTTCCTAGTTACCAAACTATATACTTAGCCTTGTATAGTTGAGGATAAACCCATGGTGTAGTATGGGATGCACCAAATCCTCTTCCCATTTGTCCAATGGTACATAAGACTGGAGGAAAGGATAGGACCCATGGTGTAGTGCATAATGTACTAATATTCTTTCTATCTATGATGCATTATGGATATGTGTTAGCTAGCCACTGTGTATGTGATGTATGTTAGAGCTTTCCACTATGTATGTGACGTATGTTAGATCTTGTGACTGTGTATTTGTGATGTATGTTGGAGCTTGTCACTGTCAATATGTGATGTATATTGGAGCTAGTCATTGTGTATGTGATCTATGATGGAGCTTGTCATTATGTATTTGTGATGTATGTTGGAGCTAGTCACTAAGGTAATTGTGATATGTGTATGAGTCAATCATTCTTGTATTTATGATGTACATATAAGATAATCAAAATTGCACTTGTGATATGTGTATGAACTAGTTACTATCACACCTAAATATGTATGAGCTAGTCAACTTGTGTATATGAAGGTATGCTCATGATTTAGTCATTGTGTATGATGTTTTAGACTATGGTATGATATTCCCCTTGTGAATATTGTGAATTTTTGTACACTAATGTTTTGTAACATTTGGTATGGATTGAACACTTAATGGAAAAGATATAATTCATTATATTATAATTAGACTAAGTTGATAACATATATTTAAATAATAGTCTTGGTTTAAATGTGAGATTAGAGATCTTGTGTAAGAGGAGAGAATGAACTCTCTTTGAAATAGGTAGGTGAACTATGGAGCCTCTAATTCCCATGAGGGAATACATGGGAAGGGTCACCACAAACCCTCGAGGTTTAGGTCTGGGTCTAGGAATGACCCCAAAAATATGAGTTTAACACTTCTATGTGTAAACATATAAGTTGTGATGTTGATTTTTTATCACAATAATTAATGAAGAACTTTTAATATTAGCACATCAATCATAAATGAGAGATGCTTGGTTGGATAAGTTGGTAGTTGATGCTAATTGAAAAATAAAAAATAAAAAAATGAATTGTTGTGCCCGAGATGGGGATTTTACATTAGTATCAAAGCAACCAAGTTAAAACACTAGACCTATGAAGCTCACTTGAATTTGGATAAGGTATGCTGTCTTACACTACAAACTAACCATAACTAAGTTGGCCTCTTGGTATGAATGTAGTTGTCTTGAACTTTTTCAATCAAATTTTAAGCTTTGGAGAGTTGTTGACCCATGTTAACAAAGACAACCTAAGGGGGTGTGAAAAATAATATGGCTATAATAATTGTAAAGGAAAATCAGAGTGTGCAATGAAAGGTTGTGTTATTTGATTGTTACTAGAATTCTCATAAACTAATTATTGAATGTGATTTCACACCTTTTCATGTGGTACTTGTCATGTCATATTTAAGGTAATTTTAAATAGGTGGTCTATTTAACTACCAAAAGTGGTAATTGATGCATGGTGCTATTGTACCTTGCAAGGGTTAATTGGTAAATTTGTGTATCCAATGATATAATATAGATGTATTTTAAGAAATATCAACCCTAAAATTCAAAATGGAGGATTGGATTAAGTGAAAATACTTATTTGAGGGTATTTTTTTTTGTGTAGACCCTCTTAAATATTATAAAAATTATTCTAAATTCATTGAATTAGGGGAAAGGGGACCACCTAAGAGGAAATGATAAGGGGTTCAAAGGAAATTAACTTGGCTAGTAACCCAAAATTTTGAAGAAATTAACAAATAAACCCTTCTAATAAGTCAGGATGACTTATCCCATGGGGGAAGGATGTCACATCCCACACATTAGCCCCTTCCATGGTGGTTGACTATGGAATAAATAAATTAAAATGAAGAAGGAAGGGAATTATAGTGGGAGACAACGTGCATTAAAAGGGAGAGACAGTGTGTATGCAGGTGGATGTGTATCAAGGGAGGGGTATCTATTCCATTAAGAGGAATTTGTCATCCCAGTTCCAAGAGCCTTCTAGATGGAAAGATGCATGGGAAAAGGCATAGAAGGTATAATTTGAACCACCACAACTCTCTTACGTACTCATGGAAGTCTGATTTAGAAGGTAGTGCGTGAGAATGCATGGGGAAGGAATGAAAAGAATGGCATGGAAGAAAGAGCACAAAGAAAGCTATTTCTCTTCATGCCTAAGCCAAAATGAGAAGCTTTGGAACATGGTTATGGATTCCCATGAAATCACAATAGATACAAGATTTTCCCCCAAGGAGAGTTATGATGGGAGGAAAAGGAACAGTCAAAGAAATATGTGGAATGGAGAATGGTGCACATAGGGAAGATTGAAACCTTATGTTCCCCTCAAAGATGGGATTTTAGGAAAATTGGGGTGCTTATAATCCTTAGGATGTGAGAAGCAAGGGTTTCGCAATTTGTAGGTTGAACGGAAAAAGTTGGTGTGCTAGCAATCTTCCACCCATGACCTCCTTAAATTGACTCTGTTGGGCTTAGCTGAAGTAGGAAATGTGGACGAAAAAGGGTGAACACAAAGTTATCAGTGGAAAAAAACACTCAGAATGCAAGCAACAAAGGATAACAATATAATTGCATGGGGAGAAAGAAGAGAAGGAACAACATGAGGAGAGAAAGTTGAATCACATGGGGGAGAGAAAGAGAAATGAGTTACAAGAAAAGGAAGAAAAACCATAAAATGTGGTCTATTGGAATGCAAGAAATGGGAGTATAATGTGTGACCTAGCATTTGGAGGCATGAATCAAATTTGTCAAGAAGGTTTAGAAATTTTCAAGAAAGCAAAAGCAACAAGTGTAAAATTGGACGACCAAGACAATATGTGGAATATCTCTCGGTCTATGGAAAATAGGATTATGTGACCAGACATGGAGGTGAAACAGAAAGTTATGGAGATCTAACAGTCTCATTCTATTAAATTTAAATATTAAAGAGCAAAAGAAAATTTTATGTAAAAGCTAATATTTGTAGTTTACTTTAAAAGGAATTGGTTTCTTTCTAGAGTGACATATGCAAGATAAATCTTCAGCAAGCTAAGTAGTTTATTTTATTTATACACTATCACTTCATTCTCCTTTTCATTCATTGCATAAATTAGCTTGCAATTATTTCACTATACTATAAAATAGTTAAACTATAATGTCTAAAAGGGTATCTATGTAGCTCATACATATTGGTCTCTAATCAATAATTTCATCATGATTGTTGAAATAGCTACAAAATATAACTTACAATAATCAAGAGAAACTTTTCAATGGTCTTTAGACTAAATTATGTTGAAGCAACCATGATAGACCATTCTCCCATCTCATTACAATACTTTCTTTAATGGCTGACAAAGTCTTGATAAATGTAATGTAGCATTTTAATGTGTCCAATATTTTGATATTTATGACAAGGGATGAGAAAATTGTTATAGCACATATGAATAAGGAAATTCATATCTTCACTCAGATAAATTAGGCAACACTTGATATCCTTATGTTTCTTAACAATATTTAAAATACAAAGGCATGTGTAAACCAAGAAGAAATTTTATGGTGTTAAACAATAAAATTATATAGTATATTACTCCTTAAAAATAATGCTAGTATATATATAAACTGAGCATTAATAAGTCAAATAATGTAATTGAACCTTCTTTGTATTGGAACATATGTGATGAATAAACAAGCATTTGCTACAATTACTTAATAATAAAAGTAGGGGGAGGGGACACTTCAATAAATATAGTGATTTCAAGTAGTTGTATAATCTAATCTCATTTCCTTAAAATAAATTACATGAAAATAGCACAACAAGCTATGTCATATGATTATGTGGCTCTCTTTTAGTGAGATTAAGCTAAGAGATAAACCCTATGAGATCATGCTATCCAAAATCTCTCGAGACCTTACCTTTGACCATCAAGTCATATTTAGTATTAATAAATTATCCAATCTATGACCTAGACAATTGTAAGAATATGGGTAGTATCACAGGGTAAAGGAATTTAGAAAATCAAGAATATTATTGGTAATATTGTTAATGAGTTATGTTTTCATATGTTTTTCTAATAGATAAACTGTTGCCAACCATCTAGAGTCGATTTGCACATCAACTCTATCTAGAACAAGTTTATAACTATTGTGTTTTATCTTTTGAAGTAACATAATATTTGTATGGCCTTATTGAGGTATGAAATGTTCTTATGGGAATTGATTTCATAAATTAATAGGATCATGATGCTTAATTGTATTAGTTGAATATCAATTGGAGCCATATTGGGGCTTCATATAATTATCACATTGTGAATAGATAATGAGTATTACTACTCTTACTATTAGTAAATGTATCCTAATAGAGATATTTATTCTACTATTTTACCTCCATATCTAAATGTTTAAGGGGGTTTCCATTAGTATAATATATTGGTTCAAGTTATCAAGAACAAATACACTTTTGATCTCTAAGATCACCGAATTATGATCTAATCCTAAATAAAACCCTATATTATAAACTATTATTACTTAAAGGATTTTGGGATGCCCACTTTGAATTAGAAATTAACATTGGTGGTGAGGTCTAATTAGAGACATTGATTTCCTTGGATGGAAGTGTCACAATATAGGTTTGCTGATTTGGGAATGGTATTGGAATTCCTCGCTTGTTGTTAGGCACTATTAATTGTTGGGAATCATTTAAAGGAACCTTGTCTAAATAAGACATAATAATTGATGAAATGCTTGTTATTGGAACTTATGTGTAGGCATCCTTGAGAGACTTTGTTAGGAGGACTATGTGTGGCTTTGATCCATTTGGAAGTGGGTACATAGGCGGTCCTTGGGTGAAGGATTCCTTTGTGACCTCAAGTCCAAAGGAGGAGGGTTTGGGGGGATAACTCCAAGGTATGGGGGTTTTTCCTAATTGGTTTGACCTTTCCTCCTTCGTAAGCTTTAGCTTTAGGTTGAAATGAGTACCAAATGCATATGATCAAGTTTAGGGTGTTTAATAATTTATATTTTATAATTAATATGCTTCTAAATAGTAAACATGTAGTGAAGTAATAAATTGACTATTTTATAATTGGTATTTGAATATATGTATATGTTGGGTATAGTCCATCTTGTGTTGGTTCCATGTAACTTTTATGTGTTGTGAAGCCAAATCCATATCTAGAGGTCTCTATGTATAGGCCTATGTATCTATTGTTTGTGATTGTAGTTCGTGTTATGTATGACCCGCCCAAGTGTGAACCTTTGGGATATTTGAGTAGTGATAGGAAGTCATTGGACTGTGCTAATGATCAATTTCTGGGCTATTGCTAGGGATTAGTCAAAATTCACTTGGTTCATGGAGGTGAGGGTAGTGGGCTACCCTGATTATGATACAATAGTAGCGGTTGCACAGGTAGGGACCCATCCATGCAGGTGACAATAATTTGGGGCTAATATTGTATTGAAGGGGTACACTGGTGATCATCGATAAGCACAAAATTTTCTTATGCCAAGTGTTACCCAAGATTGTGAAGAAGATAGACACCACTATCACTAAGGTCACAAGGTGGTATATGTTGAGAGCTACTTCTTCTTAGGAAAAAATACTTGTTGTCGATGGCTTATAGGTGATTGAAGTCAAAATCCATAAAGTTATGGTAGGTTCACTACTTGGGACAAGCCTTGGGATGGTGGATAGAGTTGTGGTGTAGTATGGGATGCATCGAATCCCCTTCCCAGTTGTTAGACTATATACTTAGCCTTGTAGGGTTGAGGATGAACCTATGGTTTAGTATGGGATGCACCAAATCCTCTTCCCATTTGTCTAATGGTTTAGAAGATCAAAGGAAATGATATGACCCATGGTGTAGTGCATAATGCACCAATATTCTTTCTATTTGGGATGCATTATCGACATGTGTGTGTTATTCATTGTGTATGTGATGTATGTTAGAGCTTGTCACTTTGTATGTGATGTAAGTTAGATCTCGTCACTATGTACTTTTGATGTATGTTAGAGCTTATCACTATATATTTTTGATGTATGCTTGAGCTCATTACTGTGTATTTGTGATGTATGCTAGAGCTTGTCACTTTCAATATGTGATGTATGTTGGAGCTAGTCATTGTGTGTGTGATTGTATGATGAAGCTTGTCATTATGTATTTGTAATGTATGTTGGAGCCAGTCACTAAGGTAATTTTGATGTGTATGAGTCAATCATTTTTTTATTTGTGATGTACGTATGAACTAATCAATATTATACTTGTGATTTGTGTCTCATCTAGTCGCTATCATACTTGAATGCGTATGAGCTAGTTAGATTTTGTATATGGAGGTGTGCTTGTGATGTAGTCATTATGTATGATCTTTTGGATTATGGTATGATATGCCCCTTGTGAATATTGTGAATATTTGTACACTGATGTTTGGTAATATTTGGTATGGACCCAACACTTGATGTAAAATATATAATTCATTATATTATAATTAGACTAAGTTGATAACATATATTTAAAGAATAGTCTTGGTTTAAATGTGAGATTAGAGATCTCATGCAAGAGGAGAGAATGAAATCCCTCAAACATAGGTAGGTGAACTACGAAGCCTCTGATTCCCCTGAGGGGATATATAGGAAGGGTCACCATAAACCCTCAAGGTTTAGGTTTGGGTCTAGGAATGACCCTAGCAGTATGAGCTTAACACTTATGAGTGTAAGCATATAAGTTGTGATGTATATTTATTATCACAATGATGAGTGTAGAAATTTTGATATTAGCACATCAATCATAAATGAGAGATGCTTGGTCGAATAAGTTGGTATTTGATGCTAATTAAAAAAAATGTTGTGTCTAAGATGGTGATTTTACAAGAAGATAAATATAGAAATAAGGAGAGATATAGGGGTAAAGAGAGATGGAGAGATAAATAGATATAGATAAAGAGAGAGAGTGAAAGAAGGGAAAATATGGAGAGATAAAGATAGAGGTTTAGATATAAATGTCTAGGAAGAGAGAGAAGGAGAAAGGCAAAGCAAGGGATAGATAAAAAGAGAGATGTATCTAGAGATAGAAAGGGAGAGAGGAAGAAAGAGATAGAGATGAAGATAGAGGGAGAGAGAAATAAATAGAGATAGAGAGAGGTAAAGGGAAAGATAAAGATAGATTGATATGAAGGTAGGAATAGAGAGAGGGAGGGATATGGAGGAGATAGAGAGATATAGAGGGATAAGGAGAGAGAGAGATGAAGCGAGACATAAAGATATATCTAGAGGGATATAGGGGAGAAAAGGGGTATGGAGAGGTAGGTAGATAGAGGGGGAGAGATATAGAGATATCTAGAGGGATAGGGAGAGAGAGACATGTGAGATCGAGAGAATTAGGGAGGGAGGGAGGGAGAGAGGGAGATGGGAGATGGACATTATGCCTTGTTAGTGATTAAGTATAGGATTGGTTAATACCAAGCCATAATATGAGTGTGTTATAAAGCGAACACGTTATAACTCACTTGTATTATGTCTTATATAGGACCAAAAATTGGTGTGACCACTTTTTGGTCCCCCATCTTTTTGCACTTACCTAGAAATTCCTTAATGGAGGGAAATGAATTGGGTATCAATGTATTCAACTCTATCTTAATTTTTAATGCCCATAACTCATTATCTATACCAAATTTCTCCTTATATTTTTCCCAAACACACTTAGGAGTTCTACATGATTCTATGTGAAATAATAGGTTATCTAAGCATGAAATGCAATAAGACTCATGCCTTCATCCATATTGTTTTGGTATGAAAATATTTCATATTCCCAAGTGAAATTAGGTGTAGTATCATTCAATATGGACCTTAATCCCTTGGACATGAGCAATTTGGTCATCTAATTTTTTCAAGTGTGATAGTTGTGTGGTGTAAAGTGCTAAATATAACAGGTTTTTTCCATATGTGTGTTTGTTTTGAGTTTTTAAAAATTCACTAAATTTATTTTTAATTTTTTTCTAGTTTTCTAAGGTACTTTAGGAATAAAATTTACCCCCATAGAAAATAAACCTTTTGCAAATTTGACAATGAAAATATAAAAATAAAAGAGTTCACTTTAGATTTGATCTTTGTGTACTTAATAATTTTTAAAAAAGGAAAAAAAGGTTTGAGTATTATGTAAATTGTTGAACTAGTTTTACAACACCACAAGAAGCCTAAAAAATAAAGATCTAAGTTAAAATTTATGTGCCTTGAAGTAGAAAAGTAAAGATCTAAATTCAACATAAAATAAAACTCACTAATAAAAAATATGAAAAATATATGGACAACACTAGAAAATTCTTGAAACTAGACTTCTAACAACTATTTATCTGTAAAAAAAACTAACATTGTATGACCAAGTTATGCTCAATTTCACAAAACTACTTCAAAATGGCTTAAAAAGGAAAGATAGAGGCTAGACAAAAAAGACCTTGGTCACTTGGAGACAACTTGTTATTGTTGGGTGGCTAGGTGTTGGGCACTAGCTTTTGGTCACCCACATGATTGTGGTTGAGCATAGGAGGGTTGGTCAATTCATGGTGGTTGGCCAAGAAAGTAAACTAGAATGAGGAAGGACTTGCTAACCGATGGATTTTGATCTTTAGTCAAAGGGATTACCCCTACCATCTAGTAACTACTACCTATTTCAAGTAGTTGAAATATTGAGTGTGCCAATAAGATGATGGATATCAAAGCACCTTTCTCTCTTTCTTCTTCTTGCAGAAGTTGTGAACTTTCGATCCCTTCATCTATTTCTTTCTCTCTATCAGTTTTTGATTCAAGATCTTTTACCTCTTTTGATTTTTGGCCACTATTTTGCTTCTAGAGATTTTGATGGTGGTTAACATCTTTAATGCTAGTTGTATTACCAATAGATGGTCCTTCAACAAGTACTTGTGATGAGAGGCTCTCAGAATCCTCCATGTCATGGACAAATTTCAATGCCTTCTGATGTACGCTAACCAATTCTTCAAAATTTGTCCTTGATTGTAATATATCATCAAAATTTTCAACCTGGCTAATCTCACCATCTCACATTACCTAGAAGAGTGTAAATAAGTCTCACTTGTTAGAAAAATTTGAATCCTTCCATTTATTTCTATGAATTGAAATCTTGAAATGTATAAAATCCAATTAAAGAAGCTAAAACCTACCAAAATGAGGTCAACTACATATGAAAATTCCACTTGGTGAGTTACATAGATCATAGATGACAATTTTTGAACTCAAAATATGAAGTAGACATTCCTATAATGGAAAAAAATTAGTTTTGATAGATTTTGAAATAATGAACATTGAAGTATGTAAGTAAACATTAATTTGTATTGAACAACTTCAACACAAATAAATAAATTAAATTTTCAAATTCAAGAATGGTATCCTTTGTAAAGGCTATTACGAAAATACTTGAAAAATGTATGTCCCTGTGTGAGCATCAACAACACTAAAGAGATCATCAAAAAGATAAATATCAACATCTTGATATAAAGCACGTGAAATTTGTATCCTTTGATTTTTCCCACCACTAAGATTTATACCTCTTTCCCAATTTCTGTTTGTTCCCCATAAGGGAACAATTCAAGATCTTTTTTAAATGCACAAGCCTATAGTACACTCTCGTACTTAGTTTTCTCCCATTCCCTCCCAAAAAGAATATTGTCTTTTATTTCTCCACTTTGTATCCATCTAGATTGTAACATATTCCTTGGTACCACTTATCTTGATAGATCCTAAAATTTTGGGTATTTCCCCTAGTATACATTATATGATCCTTCATTTGCATGTGGTCAAAGGCACTCCCATGATTGTACTTGTACCTGTTGTGACCTTTTCACACATCGCCCCATTCAAAATGGGGACCCCCTAATTTTTGCTTCATTCAGGTCTTTTGGCTTTGCTTTTTGGTCTGTCTCTCTCAGTCTGTCCTTTCTATCTAGTGTACTTATTATTTGACCTAGGTTTAAATTATGACTAAGTTTGGAATGTCTTCCAATGAATTAGGGTTTATAATCTTCAGATTGCTTTGAGGTCAAATCGAGTTGGCTAATCAACTTCTGACCTTAGCACTACTGTTAGGATGCTTTAAGTAGGCTCCCTCTAAATTTTCACTGAATTCTGGCAACTTTTATATTTTTACTAAGTGTCAATTTGGAGTTTGCTTTCTCTAGATTTTCACGTTCTGACAACTGCACTACATTCTAAGCACTTCAACTCATCACTGGTAAAATTTGAGCCAAAGCAGGCAACTTGCTATTTTTAGTAGTTTAGCTTCCAGAGCGAATTCCAAGGTTTATATGCAAAATTTTTAAATGCATGTATGGATATTCTTTGTGGGTTTTTTGAACCTTCGCAGTGATATGACACGCAAAGTAGGACAACAACTTTCAGCGTTCAACCTTCGGAGGTTGTAAATAGGGTTTGCATGCAAATTTTCTTAGCGCATGTTGGCATAATCTTTCTGGGTTTTCCAAGAGCTTCGCAACAGTGTAACATGCAAGCAGAACTAGCCACTTTTCAGAAACTTGCTATTTTTAGGTAGTGCTTGCATGTTGATGTTTTTTCTAGGTTTTTCAAGATCTCTCGGGCAGTGTGACATACAAAATCATCTGATAATCGGTTGGTCACTTTTTCAGCCACTTACTATTTTTAGCAGGTGCACTCCAGCAGCTACCCCCACACTTCAGAATCACAAACACAACAACATGTAGCAGAAACGAGGTCAAATAGAGCTCATTTGAGGCACATGCAGGAAAATTAGGGTTTCAAGCTTCAAGACTCAAAATGAAGAATCAGACATCAAAATCTCCAAAACTGAAGTATCCACCATGATCAATATCCTTTGGGGGGTCTACTAGAAAAATTTGGAGGCAATCGGAGCACTTACTATTTTTAGTAAGGCATCCCTGAGACCAACTATAAATAGAAAGTCAACATCTAGTCTCAATGTGAACAAGTCAAGCAGGTGATGAAGATGCCATGGCGCAAATTTCAAGTCAAACAGAGTTGCGGAGGATGGAAAATTAGACACTTGCTATTTTTAGTAGGCTGGTGTAGAGGAATTAGGGTTTCCTAAATTCAAGGGCAAGACACGACAGTCGTGTAAATGTAGTATCTAACCACAATCAACACATTTGAAGACATTTTGAGTACTTACTATTTTTAGAAAATTGCTAAAAATAGTAGGTACAAACTGGCATCAGGCCCCAACAGCTCAATCACATCTCGAAAGTTGAAACGAAGCAAAATCAGGTCTTTTAGAGTCAGGAAGCAGTTCAAAGCACGAAATTTGAGGAACTTTCTAAAAATAGAAAGTCAGGGCAAGTTAGGGTTAGCAGGAGAAAATCACTCTAATTTTGGCAAAAGGCCTGAAATTCACCAAGTTTGATAATTTTTCAAGTCCAGCACCAAAACTTGAAGCAGACCATCCCAAGTGTGCCCAAGGAGTTGGGAGAAGAAAATTGACTAAGTGTTATAAATTTGAAGATGCCACACTTATAAGTGCCTCAAGCTTGAAAGATGGAGTTTAAAAATTTTCTAAGGCATTTAAATTTGAAGTACCCCCCTTCATATGCGCCTGGAAGAAGAAGCTGAAGATGGCATCAAAGTTTTTTCTAAGTGTGGCACATTTGAAGTTCAACCCCTAAATTGCGCCTCTGAAGCTCTAACTTGGAGAATGAAACTCTAAAATATTCTAAGTGTCCAAGATGAAAGCATAACCATTGATTTGCGCCCTGGCTAGTGGAGGAGTTGAAAAACTCTCTAAGTATGGAAAATTAAATGCTCACCCATTGATTTGCGCCTAAGGACTTGGAGGCTAACATTTCATCAAGTGTTCAAGATTTGAAGCTCTATGTGACATATGCGCCTAAGGTATAAAGTGAAAACATGACCATTGATTTGTGCATGGATGGGAGAAGAGGTTAGAAGAAATATTAAATGCTGAAATTAAAAGCTTAACATGCTATTTATGCCCCACTTCAAATTGAAAGCACAAAGGGTAATATGCGCCTAGAATTGGAAGGAGTTAGAAAATACACTAAGGCGTGGAGATTAAAATTGAAAGGACCTATGATATGCGCCCCTACTTCAAGGATGATTCTAAATGTCAAAATTAAAAGCTTAACATGCTATATACACCCCTTTTGACTTGGAGAATATTCTAAGTTATGAATATTCAAAGCCTCCCCACTCAAATGCACCCCCATTTAAAAGTTCACCCTCTTGTATGCGCATTAAAGAAGATCTTGTCTAAGCATGGGAAACACAAAGCTCCAATGGTCATATATGCCTAGGAGGAAGGAGGTGATTAAAGAACCAAGTGTTGACATTCCAAGCTTCCCCTACAATATGCGCCTTGAGGAATACTCTAAGGCATTAAATGAAACCTTAGGTGGTCACATGCGCCTGGAGAAATAAGGATATTTTAGAATTTTGACTAAGGCGTAAAGCTCACTCATTGATTTGTGCCCACTAAGCTGAGGTAAAAAGAATGAAAATAAAAGCTCTGCATGCCATTTGCGTCCAAAGAGGTTGAAGTTAAGCCGAAATTTGTTAAGTGTTTAAAATTAAAGCCCAAGCTATAATACGCGCCCAGCTTTGAGGAGACTCCACAATGTTCTAAGTGTTTCAAAATCTAAAGATGCTACTCCAATATGCGCCTGGACTCATGAAAACTTAGAAATAACCCAAGTGTTGAAATTAAAGGCATACCCTCTTGAATGCATCCAGGCAAGTAGGAAGGATAAAAGAAGTCTAAGCTATGAGGATTTGCACCTTGAATAAAGAGGGGAAGTATTGATTAAGTGTGGAGAATTCAAAATTAAAAGCACATATTTCCATATGCGCCCAGAGTAAAGAAGAAGAGGGGAACGAAATTTCTAAATGTTAAAATTGAAAGTTCACCTGGACAAATGCACTTTGAGCTTGAAAGGGGAGAATTTAAATTTTCCCAATACAAATTTTAAATGATAAAATTTAAAGGTTGATTTTCGCCTTGGATAGAAAGGGGTGACTAGTGAATATTAAACATTGAAAATTGATGTGTGAAAAATCAAATGAAGATATTCGATGGCATTTAAAAAAAAAAATTAAAGGGCGTTGGAAGAAATTAAAACTTTCTCTAGGCAAATAATTCAAAATTTTCCTAAGTCAGAGAAGTTAAATTAATTAAAATTTAATTTAATTATTTTCCAAAGTATTAAATTAAATTCCCCCTTCATTTGGACACTTGAAATTTTTAAAAAATCAGAAGATTTTAATCATGGGGAATTTATTTCAGAGTTATTACGGACAGAAAATTAATTATGCCTAGCCATTTTTAAAGTGTGTTGATGATGAAATTAAATGGCATTTAGATTAAATTTTAAATTTTAAAAATGCCATTTTAAAAGCGGTGAGATTATTTTAAACTGAAGTAAATTTTAAATAATTTTTCTCTAAATTACTTCAGTCAGCTGGAAGTAACTGGCAGTTGGGAGGGAAATTTAAAATTTAAAATGAGGAAAGAATCTCCCGGAATAGCAAATTGCTATGATGACTGTAAGACGGCTGGAATATTCTCTTTTAAATTTAGAAAATGTCTAAGTCATTATGAAGAGAATTAATTGCATTTGCTAAAATAAGCACCAGCTTTCAATTATAAAAACCTCGAGGATTTTCATTTCTATTCACAAGATTCGAAGTTGAGATTTGTGCTGGAGAATTGAAAGTAATTTTTGAGTTGTGTGAGATTTTCTGAGGCTGATTTATTTCTTTGAAAGCTGAAAGTTGAGATTTGTGTTGGAGAATTGCAAGTAATTTTTGAGCTGTGAGTAAATTCGAAGTTGAGAGTTGTTGGAGATTGCGATTGTTGAATTTAAATAGCTGATGTTGCTGATTTATAAATTTTGAAGTTGCTGATTTAAAACTTTCGAAGTTGTTGATTTAAAATTGTTGAAAGTTGCTGAAACTTGAAGTATTTTTTGAAGTTGGAATTGCTGAAGCTGATTTCTTCCGGAGAGTTGAAATTATTTTGGCTGCAAATTGTTGAAGTTTGGAGTTTTATATTTCGAAGTTTAAATTTATCAAGGTTTGGAGCTGAAGTTTTACTGTTGGAGTTATTAATTTTATTTTCTTTTCACAACCAACTCCATTTGCCAGCCATCTCACAAAGTTTTTATTTTAAAGTTTGAATTGTAATGTTTGCTTCTCTTTTTGCAGATGGTTGAAAGTCGAAGAGCTGATGTTGCTGGAACAAGCAAGGCTAGAGCTAAAGCTGGAAATGTTGAAGCTATCAAAGAAAATGCCTCTAGGAAGGCAATCATCAAGAGCTTGAAGAAATCTTTTATTCCAGAGTCTAAGCTCGTGTCCAAGTTTGGAAATGTGACTGACACCAACCTCGGTTCTTTCAACTTCGAGGCCTTCATGAGAAGAATATATGGGCAAGGTGGCAATCCTCCGACAGATATCTCGCACAACATTGTGAGAAGCAGATTGTATGAAGCAGCCGGTTTCCAGCTAGCAATTCGATGTCCAGAGATGATTATGGAGTGTGTAAACTTCTACAATTCAGACAACTGGACAATTGTTTCTCCAGATGGCGTGTTGCTAGCTAACCTCACGCCTGATGCAATTGGCGAGGTGTTCAGGATTCTTCCCACAGATAAAATGTTATACAAGTCTAAGGAAAAAGCTGACAAGATGTATGCCACATCTTTTGACAAATGCACTAAGAGAATCAACACCACATGGTTGAGGAAGCCAAAGCCTCCTGGCGCTAAGCTGCCAAAGAAAATTATTTTAGAAGAGTTGAAGCAGGAGTATTGCGACTTGATCAAGTTGCTTATCTGGGTTAATGGCAGTTCATAGGTATATGCATTTGAGTCATGGATTTTTTTCTATATTAGCATGGTACTTGAAGGAAAACAATGTGTTGATCAGGCTACTATGATCAATGATAACATTGATGAGCAATTTCAGCATCTAAGGAGAACGAAAACATTCTACATGAGCTCATATGTTATCTACATGCTGGCACAGATGACAAAGTATAAGGGGCTAGCATACCAGAAGCCAATTGGGTGTGGTTTCAACCAATTCAAAATCCATGAATCCTGCAGGCAGTTGCATCTCACGAATACCCCTAACTTCAAGAGGGTGAATGATGCCTTCACAATGCACATCACAAGGACCCTTCAGCAGAGATTGCAACAGAGAATATCTGAAGAAGCGCAAATGATGATTGAGGAGTATGGGTTTTGGTTTGTCCAATTCCCAAAGTTTACTTATTTAAGGTTGTCGGGGTACAATTCATATGTTTACTGACTACCTAGGTACCCCACGAATAGAATGATAATTCTTGAATTGTCTAGGAAACTTATGGCCTACAACAAAATTATAAGAAGGAAGAAGGGAGGTTTGCACTTCCCCATTGTTTTGGGAAACTTTCTTGAGGAGTGCCCTTCTTTGCAGGCAGCCAAGGAAGCTGAAGAAGAATTGCAATTTTATCAGTTCACTCTCCATACCAGCCAGTAGCATTTTGATCCTCGGGGGAAGATTGGAATGGTGCAGAGTGAGGAATACAGGCACAGGGAAAACTTGGAGGATTTTTGGGAAAATGCTGGAGATGAGGTTGAGATTAGAAGAAGAATATTCTCCAGGTTGCCTCTTAAATTAATCAGAGAGTGCGAAGTGGTCCAAGTCTCGGATTAGGTTGATGAGGATACCAAACTTACTCACCCAGAATATGAATCAATCAAGAACATGCCAATTCCACCACCAGATTGGGCTGAGCCAGAGATTACAGACTTAGACACTTTGTCTATGCCTATCTTGACCTTCACAAGGAGTTGGGTGGAAGGGCATGTCCACAGGTTGAAGAGAAGGTCAATTTCCCTCTCATACAACCTCATGGGTGATCGGAGGCCACCAGTGTTGGCAAAGAGGAAGAAGCAAATTTCCCAGGCTACAGAGCTGCAATAGCAAGAAGAACCAATTCAGCTCGAACCTCAAGGATCAGAGGATACATTGCCTACTCAGTTGATAGAATGATCCTCCAGTGTACATGAAATCTCAATGTTTGCAGATCAGATGGTTCGAGTGAATGAGGAGCCAAATGTCATGTCCCCTTCTCAGTGACATCTCTCAGACGACAGGATTGGCCTATCATACGACCCTCGTAGGCCGATGGACTGGATAGAGGGTCACCGGAGCTTGCTCAGCTTCAGTCAGCAGGGATTGATCAGTTGTCTTTCGTTCTGGCTCAATCGGAGACTATTTGCAGAATTGCTATTTTTAGCAGTTCCAGGCAGTGTGGGACCACTGCTATTTTTAGGAGTATGGCTGTGGCGGCATCAGGAATCACTTCAGAGTTCGTCGGCATCAGACGGATCGATCATCGGGTTAGAAACGAGGGAGATATTAATATTTGATCGTATTGATTAAATATTAATTAATTAACGTTTATAATATAAAGTTATAATTTAATATTATAACTTAAGTGTTTATTCCTTGAGGGGTGCACCATCATGAAAAGGGGGCCAGTTTGACATTTAAATAATATTTAAATATTCAGTGGAGAACTATGGAGAATTGAAAATATTAAAATATGAATATTTCATTAAAACCCTATTTTGTAGCAAATCGCACTTTTGAGGTTATTTGAGGATTTTGCATTGGGAAGTGAGCCATTATGAGATTATTGAGTTTGAAAACTGATCAATTTTGGTCTGAGCCTGAGACTTAGGGTTTCACGTTCGATTCCTTGGAGAACGAGCCATCTCCAGCGGAAAGCAATTCAGAGAGTGTGCAATATCACTTGATTTATTGCCTACAGAGGTTTTCTTATTCAGAGAAAACTACAGAGCTTCAGAGAAATTCATATTGTCAGAGATTCTTCAGTATTTGTTTTCAGAGATCATTCATTAGCTGGGGCGCACCATATCTGGAGACATTGACATTGTTTTGGGAGAAGTCCGTACAAATTTAATGCTGTTTTCTGTCAGGCCGTACTTCTGACAGGGCCGTACCACTGTCCTTTGGCCGCACTCTTCAGATAAAAATAAACGCCTTCATCAGAGATCTCCAGTTTGCTTTCAAGGAGGCGCCAATATCACTGAGTCATTTTGAGCATGCCAGACGGAGGGAGAAAGGGATAGATCTGCAGAGCCGTACAATTCTGTGCATCATCAGCAAGCTGTATTTACCAGGTTTTTAAAACAATATTCATTCTTTACTTTGCATGTTTCAAAAAATTGCATTGTACTGTTTCCAGTTGATGAAATAAAAGTGACGCCTTCATCCTAGTTGGTAATTGCTATCATTTTGAAGATCTAGAAATTTTTAGAGAATTTATTATAATTTTCTGGTAAAGCCGTACCTTTGCATTTATTGTTAAAAATCCAAAAATTGCAAAAAAAAATCACAAAACTTCAGAAAACGTCAGAAAAACTTAAAATATCAGTCAGAGCAGTGTCAGAGGGAAACCTAGGGTTTCTACAGCAGCTTACACGAGGCCCAGAGTCCAGGAAGAAGGAAATAGTTCGACAGGAGCCTACTCAGCCAGAGCCTCCACGAATTACAGTTGCAACACCATTGGAGACACACTCTCCAAGTTTACAGGAGGTATCCTTATTTGTTGATCAGAGGATTGCATTGAATCAAGTGCGAGTAGTACAGGATAATATTCAGCCTCCACGGAGAGAGTCAGTTGGCCAGAGTGTCAACGCACCTGATAGGGTTGATCAGCAGGATGATGAGGGGACTATTACTGACCCTCAGTTTCAGCAGGAGTTAGAGACGGCCATGAACGATGATGATGATATAGTGTCAGGGGATACTCAGCCACTTGAGGACGATGAGCCTCGCCAGAATGATGAAGAAGTTGAACAAGTTAGAGAAGTCGAGGCACAGGAACAGCAGCCCTTCGATATACAGTATGATGTGCCTGATTGGCTTAAGGACAGAATGAGAAGAAGCCCCAGTGAGGAGATTGATCCAGCAGTTGAGATGGAAGAATTTTTGAACCGGATCAGTGCCCCTCCACCGAAAAAGAAAGCAAGAAAATTTTCAAAGATCTCCACAGATGAAGATGGTTCTCGTACCCTTCATGTAGCTGTGCCACGAGTTGAGTGTGACCGGAATGAAGCAGTACCTGAAAATTATGTGGTCACCACTCTGGATTTGGGACGCCCTACTAGTGCGCAGATTGTGGAGGAGTGTGATAACTCCTACCTTGCCCTCAAGGACAGGTTATTCAAGAAGGAAGGAAAATATAAGAAGTTGAAAGGAGAACACAAAGCTTTAATAGGATATGTTCAGCAGTTGTCTCGTTCTCGAGGGCAGGATGTTCCAGTGATAGAGCCTCCAGCGGAGATTCCTAGAGAGTCGATCAGCGGCTTGGTGGAGTTAGGAAAGATGGCACAGGAGGCAGACAAGTGGGTCACAGGAGTTCGTGCCGAGACTGAGAAGTTTATGGAGGACCTTGCTTTTGCTTTTCAACAGGCCTCTAGTATTTTGGCACGAATGGAGGCAGTAGATCATGCTTGGGGCGATGCTTCCATCTATCAAAGTAGGGTGATCCAGCGTCTTGAGGCATTGAGGCATGTGCCATTGCAATTGCTAGTTGATGGAGGTGTCATTCAAGCGAATGACCGATATGATTTCTCTCAGTGGTATTCTTCGGCGATCACATGCGTGGCTTCTTCGATGCGCACGAACATAGTACGGTGTTAGAGTTTCAGCTTAGATTGTGTTCCACCCATTTCGGTTCAGAAGTTGAGGCTGTACTTGGCAGATTTGTTGAGTTGGCAATCAGAGAGAAGGCAAATGGGAATGCACTACTGGACGAGGATCTTCTAGAAGACTGAATGTGGACATTTATTACATTTACTATTTTGGGAGTGAGTGAGAATCTTTGATTCATTTAATGTACCACTCCCTATTCTGGCAGTTTTTAGGGTTAGGGCTGAGGTGGCACGATTCTGGCCACTCTATTAATTGTAACCCTAGCCGTCTTTTGGGACTTGGCTAGCTATAAAAGGGGGAGTCCCCCTCATTTGTAAATTCATTAGATCAGGCATTAGCATTAGAGCTAGAGATTGGAGAGATTGCATAGTAGAGTATAGTAGTCATTTTGCTTTGCATATTGTGGAGAAGAAAGAAAGTTTTCCCTTTGAAAACTTTTGGGAGATTGTTGTGTAACACTTTTCATGATAATAGATCTTTTCATTGATGGTGGAACTCGTCTTGTCATGAATAGCTAGCAAGGTCTCTTCTTCCTTTTGTATCCAAGTAGCTTAACTTCATGCAAGTAGTTTACTTTGATGTGTGGTATTTTTGTTGAGGTAGCTTCTTTATTCCATACCACTAGCAACTTGTTGATGATAAGTTTGCCTTGCGTGGTCAACTGGAGATTATCTTGAATATAACTTCGGTTGTGATTTGTATGCTTATATGCGTCGTCGTGATGGTGTATGTATGCTAAATCATAATTTGAAAACCTTTTGCTATTCCCTTGAAGATTGCACTGATTTCGCTGAAGCTGTCCGACGTGAGGCTAGGTGAAATTTGGTTGAAGTCTGCCAAAACTGAATCCCACATATCTTGCATTTAGAATAGAACATAAGTTTCTTAGGCCTTATACTCTTTTACTGTCCGTATATTTCTGATTAGTTTTAGGAAAACAAGCTACATTGCCAAATCATACGCGCAAGAACCCCTTCAAATCATATATCCGCTGCTAACTGTGAGAAGTCTGAACAATTGCGTAAGTCCCCTCGTGAGAACACAGCATATACACATCAACCAAACTGAGCCTATTCGCATTTAAGGAACCTTGGAGTTGAAAACATGATCTTACTCGCAATCTTAGCATGTTGAATACTTTGTTCAAGACGGAATAGGGTATCCGTTGGGAAACTTTGTTCCGCTGTTTGGTGCGGTCACAAAAAACACATCAACACAACCTAATGTCATGTAAAAATTGAATTAAAATTTAAAAAATAATGCCATAATATATTAATTTTTTATTTAAATTTTAGTGCAAACTTAAATTATTATAAATCTATAATAAGTATTGAAATTCATAAACTTACCTTCAACAACTCCAAATTGGAAAAGTGGCTGACAATGCCTTGTCACATATGGTGGTATGTCACAAACATCTAAATCTCCTCACTCTCGATGTATATTTCTTTAATCCACTCTCTATGTGCCAATCTTTTGCATCACCAAGTTGAGGGAGTGAAAGGTACATGCTGTTCAAAAAATGTGTGTACCTTTCCTCAACCAAAACACTTATTGTCTTGCAATTTTTTGCATTATCTCTTATTACTTGGACAATATTTTTAGCACCCACCATCTCTATGGACTCAATGACGATTTTGGGAATCAAGTTCACATTCTTCACTATCCCCTCAACCAATCGCCTTGAAAAGCATTGCCCCTTTCAAGAACATTATAATGACATTAATTAAAGGTCTTGCAATCTTTCCATCCATCAAAAACAATGGACACCCCTGTTTCAAACCATGAAAATCTGGTTGGTTTTTGTGATGTCTAAAAAAAAGTATTTTGCTAATAAGGTAGTGTGTACCTTCTCATACTTGGACCTATATAACCTGAGAGTGTTTGTTTGATTATTGTCACCATTTCCCATCAATATGGTGATCTCAATAGGTTGAAAGGAAGACCATTGGCATAAATGCAATGCACAATGTATTCATCTACATCATTCCTTGTCTCATTCTAAACTGTGTTAGCCAATGGGTTTCTTTTGCTGAAAAAAAGAGAGGGATTGTCTTCTTCGAAAGATAGTTTCTCCAAGAAAGGATGTGTGGCAACCACCACTGGAGGAGCCACTGTAGGTGACTTTGTGATTTTATCTTCACTAAAGGATAGGATCTCAATTTTACTAACTCACATTTACCAACGTCTTCTTGTTCTCAAGAATATATACCATAATTTGCTCCTTTGGAAACCCCTTCTTGTTTGGGCCCTTGACAAACTTTAATTCCTTGGTCAATCATAGCACATAGGTGACCTTTCACTCAACTATATGAGCTCTTATAATCAATCTAGCAATGACTATAATGCCAAAGAGAAGACCTACCTTGTTCAATCATCATAACATCCCCATAGAGTTGATCTTTAATCATATTTGAACTATATATTTGTCCCTAAGCCCACTAAACCTAAACCAACAACCATTCCAAATGGATTGTTAAAAAACTTAAAAAATTGAAAATGTAATCCTAGAGTAGGTTACTTACAAAAAAAAACTCACAATATGTTTAAATGTAATAAAAACTAAAAACACTTAAAAAACATTCAAGATATTTTTCATAAACTAAGAAACTTGATTTTGTTTAAATGAAAAAAAAAAATTGAAAATCTCACAAAATACTTAACTTTGAACAACAAATCTCCTTTCTAAAAGCTAGTTCCCTCCCACAACACTTATCAAATGTCTTTGCAATCTTTCACCTTCAAAAAATACAAGCTTCAAAAATGCAAAATGGCAACTTGGAATGACATTAGATGTTTGTGTGGCTTGTGATTGTGAAATGAATGAAAACAAGTGTTTTGTGTTATCATGGATTCATTTTGCTACCCGATACTAGAACATAGGCCTATTTTGATACCTCTTCAGCTAAGAGTCAAAGACTAAAGGGTATCCATTCTGCCAAAGTTGCTCAAACCGCGATCTCGGCCTCATCCCTTATAGCATACCTCCAAGGGTTTTGAACTTTGGTGGATGGCATAATCAAGGAACATACCATCATCCTCAACAATTGTACTCAACCAATAGAGCTACAAATGCAATTTTTAATGTTAAAAAATTATTTTTTAAATTTGCAACATTTTTCATGTCTTGCAGCAATGAATTCTCCCAAGTGTGGTTGTCAGCCAAGGCATTGGCCCATACTAGACATGCTCCAAAACCCACTTCTCCTCCCACTCCCATTTAATTTTGCAACAAGACCCAAACTAGGAGAACACACTAACATAGCATTAAATCAATGTTTCTTCAAGTTTTCGAGATGGGGGGAAAGTGAGGATGGGTTATTGAGGATGTCAAAAATGTTATGAAACCTATATGTATGTATACCACAATTAACACAAAATGTCCAAAATCAACTAATAGATACCAAAACTAAGAACACAATACATTTATTGATCAATAATAACTATAAGTTATAACAATTAAACAATGCCAATTGTCAAATCATAAATCTATATGGAATTATTTGAATATCAATTATCATAGTAGTTGAAAATTGAAATCCATTACAAATGAGCTAAAAGTTCAAAGCACCAACTAAAGTTTACAAATGACAAGCATCAAAATGACAAAATAAGATTGCCAAAAAAGATATCCATTGATTTTGATTGAGCAACAGGCTCAAAAATTGATCATCATCATCAACTAGATATCTAGGAAACTCCTCATCCCTTCATAAGAAAATTTATCATCCTATAATATGCTCCCAATGCCATTTAACCTCATTTGTACATCCTACTCCTCAACTTTTTGCAGCTCCTCAAGCCCTACATCCCATCATGTTGTTGGGCTCTACTATCATGTCCCATTTTTCCATAATCTATATTATGGTCCAAAATGCCCATTTCCTATCGCCAACACTCCCCTTGATCTAAATTTTTGTATGGGTTCTTCCCCTTCATCACCCATGTATGTGCTTAGAATCCCAAAAAAAATTAAGAATGAAGGCATGGCCAATTTTCTAAGTTAGTGTAAGTTAGTGAAGTTGCAAAGTTTCCCTTCCTAGCATGACTTTCCTCCCAAGTCCGTTTTCTTCTATACTTTTGTTGGGGTCTCAAACTTCCCCATTCAAGCATACCTCAAAACCATCCCCCGCCTTCATTCCCTTCTCTTGTCGAGCTACCTCACTTGTCCCTCCTTTCAACCTCTCCACCAAACCAAACTCTATAATGTCCCCATTTTTAGCAATATTGATTTGTGAGCTTTTGCCTAGTTTATGAGTTTTCCCATAAGCTATTTGGCGAGTTGGGGAGAACTCAAAACTTCTTGGATTGCTTAGGGTTGGTTAGTGTTAGAATTAATCTTTACTTAGTAAAGGTTATTCTTTAATTGTAATTATTTATTAACTTGTAGGAATATTCTAAAGGAATCCCTACAAGTCTTTTGTCTTTTTTGTCTCCTCACACATGTGTGAGGATGACTCATTTTATTTTTAATTCCTTTATTAAGGAATATTTGTAGCCACCTCCTTAAAAGGTGACACATTGCACACACATAGATGAATGGTGGCATTCATTGAGTTGGGAGTTACATTCTAACCCCTTTTCTCACCTCTATTTATTGAGGTGCCTCTCCTCTCATTCTTCAAGATTCAAGCAAGCAAGCTAAGGCTGAAGCTCTCTCTCTCTTTGTATTATTCTTTAGGCATTTTGCCTCCATTCATAATATTGGGGTTTTTTCTTGTTTTTTCCCCTTAACAAATTCTTGTGTCTCTCTTGCTTTGGTGGTGCTTGGTTTTGCTACTTCAATCTATTTGGTAATATCTTTCCTTCAAACAATTGCTCATTTATTAGTTCTTTCCATTGCTCTTTTCTATTTCCTTTCAGTTAGTAATGACTTTGGTTCTTGGAAATAAGCCCAATTGGCAATATGGATCATTATGCCACTTTTAGAAGTGATTTCCGACACTTGAGGTGTTCTCCAAACTTCTTGGAGAAGTTGTCTATTTTTAATAAGTCACCCGGTTGGCTCTGATCATCATTCTACATCTTTAGTATCATCTAGATGTGATTAAAGTTCAATTCCAATGCAAGTTTAGTGCTTTCTACAACTTGAGTAAGTTATTGGATTATTATTTAATTAGTTCACTTAAGTTGTCTAATCTTGGGAAATAATAAAAGGACAACTTAATGTAATAGCTTGTTGAAAATGTGTTAAGTTGGATGCCTAGGCTTGTGGATCTTTTCTCATGAAAAGTAATATTATTTTTCCCAACAAAATTTTGTGAGGGAGAAAAAGAATTATTATATTTTAAAATTGAATGTTTCCCTCCAAAAAGCTATATAAGGAGGTGTTGGGCTAATTTGAGGGAGACTTGTAAATTTAATATTGTTATGCTGCTAGAATGAACATGAATTCTTCCAAGGCTTTTTGAGGACAAAAACTTTCTTGGAGTAACTAGTTTTGAAGATGAAACCCCCCCAACTAGTCTTGGTAATTCTATTCGGGGATTACAATTGTGCTTCAAATCAAAGTTTTCAGTTGTTGGTGTTACAGAGATGGAGAAATTTGATGTGTTTTGAAGAGGTTTGTTGTTGTTAATCTTTGGGCAATTGACTCATGTGATTTCAGTGAATTATTGATGACTTCCTAGACAAGTTGTACACTTGCAAGCAGACCATATTCACTCTCTTTGCCGTACCCTTATGGGTGTCTTATTGCTGGTATGAAATACATTGTTTCTATTGTTTTGAGATGATAATGATTATAGAAGAATAGGTCGTACAGCTAATGATGGAAGATTTGGTTGCATTGTTGGGCCGTACCATATCTAAGGAGGCATGGGAATGTGGTGATTGGGACGCCTAGTTTTTGGTGCTCTTTTCTCCATCATTGGAGACACCTAGTGTGCCAATGATGTTTCCATATCATGTTTTAGTGGGAAAAAGATTGTGATAGGGGTTTTGTTGTGTTTGTTTTTTGCTGTTCTAACATTAGCAGCAGCTCTAAATGCTGATAGTTCACAGTATGACTGATTTACATCTTCAGCTTGTTTATCAACCTTTATATTGCATTTTGGTGTGTGCAGAAGAAGTCTACATGAAGTTTATTGAGTATTATGAAGTTTGGATTTGTTGGGGTGTATTAGTGAGACCATTTCCAGAGTTTTCAGAGCTTCTTCAGCAGTGTTTTCAGACTAGTTTATCTACAGCACAGCAGCAAGCAAGTGTCAACAGACCTGCATCAGTGTATTCTATCATCATTCAAGGTATTTTTTGTTTTGGCATGATTATGTATGAGCTAACTGTTACACCCCATCCTTGAATTACAATTTACTTTTCACTTTATATTAAATGCAATGAGGATTTATGTGGCTGTGAAGCTTTGAAAGATGAATGTTATGAAGAATTACATGCGATGAAATGGATTTATATATTTAATTGAAATATTGATGAATATGCAATGATATAGATGCGATGTAAATGTTATGGCTAACTACGTGTTTGTTTTCTAAGTAGATATGCAGGAAGGGTTTCACGCCCTCCAAAGGGAGAGGGGGAGTATCACCCGGGAGAAGGGTATGGATAAGGACTGAATAGTAAAGCCATCTGAGTTCATTGTCTATGCATAGGTTGGGTTTTGAATACTTTCGAAAATGAGTAAGTTTTGATCTTAAGTTGTGTCTCTTGGGTACATTAACCTAAATAGAGAGCTATATGTGTATGCATTAAAATCAAATAGTTTCATTGTTTTAATATATATATATATATATATAAGTATTTATCATATCTTTTAAATATTGCAAAGAAAAGGTAATATGAATTAAAGCTCTTCAAGAGGCAAAGCTTATGAAAATTGAAATATTCTCGAGGCTTGAAAAGCCATATTAAAGACCTTTCTAGAAGGCCGTATGATATAGCAAGATGATAGCTATTTGAAATACAAAATAAATTAAAGCTCTTTGAGAGGCAAAGCCTCAATCGAAGGCTTATGATAATTGAAATATTCTTGAGGCTTGAAAAGCCATATTAAAGACCTTTCTAGAAGACTGTATGATATAGCTAGATGATAGCTATTTGAAGTACAAATAAGTTACAAGTAATTAAGACACGAAGTGGCCATAACAAAAGCCTCAATATGGGCGTGGAAAAGTCTATCAAATTGAGCATTGTTTGAGGCATCAGTCTTAATGGAAACAGCTGATATATGTGATCCTTAAAATCTGCAATGAAAATAGTAACATGTGCATGTTGTTATGAAAATTCATGTGCCAATTAATAAGCAGTTTAAACAGCAAATAATAATGAATGTAAACAGCCACAAAGTGGCGTATTGTTTTTCAGTTATGAAGTCTTGAACAGCTTTGAAAATTCATAAGTCGACCCCTTCAAAGTGGGCAACTAAGTTAACCTGCTGAATGTTTTTGCCAGCAAAATCAGAAGGTAGCTAAAAAGAAGTTTTAGTACCTATTCTTGAGGCAACTTCATGGACCTGTATATGATTTTTTCCAACCACATTGTGGCAAATATAAACTGACTCCATTGAGTTGATGGAGGCACAATTTAAACGTGGATGATTAAGAATGTGTGGAGGAGGTTTTAGAGAGTGTTTTTAAATGTTTTTAGCAGACTTATACAAGCGAGGGGAGTAGAGTCTTTAAAACTATTTAATCTACATTTTAATGATTCTAAGCTGATAATGTATCGTGGCATTTCAAAGAGCAGGTCGAGCCTCTTAAAGAGGCAGTTGTCAAACTGAAAAGTGGTTTTATAGGTGCCATATTGGGCAGTAGCAGGAAACATTAAAGTGGAGTAATTTTGTCTATAAAAACCAGAAGCTTGCATTTTGTTTGGGTTGGTTGCTAAGCATAGTAAACAGGCGTAGTGTCTAAGTATAGTGTTCTTAAGTTTTTAGAGTTTGAATATCAGTTTAAAAATAGTGATAACAGCGTAGTAGAGGTTTGATAATCTTTACCAAGCAAGTGGATAACTATATTGAAAGTGAAGGATAGTGCATTGGAAAGCTAGAGGTCTCAAGAGGCAGTTTGTCCTAGTTGATAGTTGGAACTATAGGCATGTTCTATTTGTTTTTCTAAACTATTTATTTTCTTATCAATGAGTTTGAAATAAGAATGTTATGTATGGAGGGGAGTGGGTTTATCGATTTTCATCATTCTAAAATGTTGCAAAAATCTTCAGGTTTGCGCTCCCAATATTCCACTTCCAACGATGTTCTGATTGGGCATAACGGTTTCCAATGACGGAATGAGGATGGTCCGCGCAAGCTTGTGGGCGATCTAGTTTCTCCAACTCTGGATGTTGGACATCCCAAATGTTGGGGCAACTCTGCTCGTCCACCCCCCAAGATCTCTTCCTCTCCATCGGATAATACCACGGACTTTGCTACGACTGGTTTGGACCACATCTCTACTTTGAAATGGAGAGCATTTTCGTCTTGCCTAGGTATGGATGTGGGGTGTATGGCGGTTGGTGATCCCTGTAATGTTTCAAATCTTCATTCTCCACCTGCGAAGGATGGCCGCAAGGGCTCGATTGATGTTGGTACTACCTCTGTCAAGGGCAATGTAGGATTGTTGAGGGCTTTTGACAAAGACTCTATGCGGAGGAGTTTTGCAGAAACCCTTGCCTTGAGCCCTTCTGCTCTACGTTGTGATCGCATTAGGTCGATCAATGGCCATGATTCAAGGGATATTGGTTCATCCCCAACCAGGGGTCATGTAATGGAGGATGGCTCTCCTTGGCGCAAAACTGCATCCAAACTCCCTACGACCCACGGTTCGACTCACGATTGCACTTGTCTGAGCCCCCCCTTTAAGGTCTGCCAAGCGACTTCTGCCCCAAAGATCTGTTTGGACAACTTTGCCTGTGACAGGGAAAATTTCTTACAAGACCATGCTCTAATTTGTTGATTTACAAAGGTATGGCCTAAACTCAGCGATCTCCACTCATGGATTGCGGCGAATTGGGAGTATTTTTTATCTTAGAATTTGAATCTTTGGAAGACAGAGAATTGGTGCTCAATACTGGCCCTTGGTTCTTTCAGGGGGGGCTGTTTATGCATGAAACCTTGGTTTCCATCGTTTGATCCACGTACTGAAACATTCTCTACTGCATTTTTATGGGTTCGTTTACCTTACCTCCCTCTACAGTTTTGGGAAATTGACCGCCTGAAGGCAATTGGTAATGGTCTGGGGAAATATCGCAGCCTCTCAAAAGAAACAATCAACTATGAGAATTCAACTTTTGCTCACATGTGCGTTGAGATGGATGTCTCAAAAGGTCTCCCTACCGAAATCTTTCTCAAAGTTGGAAATAGGCGTTGGTGCCAGCCAATAGATTATGAAAAAATCGCCTTCAGATGCAAAATTTGCTTTGCTACAGATCATGCCACAACACAATGTGGTAGAAGACGTGATGGGGTACATGCCAATGTTGTTTCTAACAAAAAACCCTCTTGGTGAGATGGGGCTAAATCCTGCCACTACGCCATTTCTCCTTCTGAGAAAAATGCAAACACCTCCATTCCCACTCCCCAAGAAACTGAACCAGCCCTATCCCCCCCTCCACATCCATTGTGCATGATCACATTTAAGTGTGCGCGTCTGATAAAAAGTCAACAAATGATGGCATGGCCGCCTCTCCTACCGCCTTGGAGGAATCCATCTCTATCACCTCATTGGTCACTCCAATAGATTATGGGAATTCTTTGCAGGATGGAATGAGCAATGGTCTACTCCCCTCCTCTGAAAAGAAACAAGGATGGACTGAGGTGAAGAGGAAGAAACCCCCATCTACAAAACAGAAGCTTCCAATGATCTTAAGGTCCTCAAAGAAAGCAGAAAGTTAGAGGTGTAGGTTTGACAACGCAATTTTGTGATGTGATGTATGGCACCCCTGGTGGCAAGGGAATGCTTTTATTTTCTTTTTGTGTGGCACCCCTTGTGGCAAGGGCATGCATTGAATAATTTTTTGAGTTTCATTTTATACGGGAGCTGCCCCCTTTGGCAGAGCTTATCGATCAAAAAAAAATGAAAGTTATGTATGATAAAAGAAAGAGATTCGTATGAATGTCTATGAGAATGAGCATATATATTCTGAAAATAGGGGATTAAATTCTCATCATTTAATGAGCATATATAGTCACAAAAGATCATCATTTAATCCCAAACTGTCTACTTACGTAAAAAGATTATTTGCATGTATACCTAAACCAAACTGTCTACTTGCAGGTCCCATAACCCTTACAAATCATTTTACTTGACTTGAGTAATAGTTGACTTCTGGTTTCCTTAAATTTTGTTTAACAGAGTAAAATAAGTAGATGATTAAAAAAACCTTTTCAGCTTCCACCACAAGCATAAGACGGCGTAGGATCTCTTGGTCTGATAACTTTGAGTATCGGATTATAGCACATCTGCTCTGTATGGGCTCAATTATTTTGGCCGATGTATTGCATGCAAGAGCAAATCTTGTTGAATTTGAGAAGATTTCCATGGTGCGTCTAAGAGCTTGTTGTGCTCCAGATGTCATGCTGTATTCATAGAGACATAATGAGTATCATGCAGTACAGAGTACAAAGTACAGTAATGAGTATCTTGCACTTCTAATACCATTTAAAAAGTAGACAGCCATCACTTAAATGGTGATGTAAAAGAAACCAGGCCAAACGTAATACACCCTCCAAAAGTAATAACTGTCCTATAGTGATTCAATAAAAACTATACTAGTAGTCAGTGATCACATTATTAAACAAAATCAATGGTCTGAAACCCTTACAATTATAACAAGAGAGCATCTAAAAGAATTAGAATGCAAATAGAACTAACATCCTATAGCAAATCCATGAAAAAACTCCACTAGTGGTCCCAAATCAAGTGGCAAAGCTTATTTTGACAAAAAATGTCACAATAACCTTAAGACGATAGCCTTAAAGAATCTTAAACCCCAAACTGTAAAAATTGTCAGAGGTGACCCCATGAAATGTCTATTAGTGATCCCTGATTACTTTTTGCCAAAGAATGTTTTGATAAAATCAGCAGCTCAAAGATCATACTTATTATTATAGCCTTAAGATATTTATATGTTAACATCATGAAAAACTTATTAGTAATTAATGATCAATATGTGACAAATCCAATGGTTAAAAAGTCCCATAATCAGTAGTTATATGCATCTACAAAACCTAGTGTCATGGCCCATGGAAGCCAAAATTGATATAAGGCTAAGGCATCTCAAAATGCTATATTCATCTGGTAGAAATGGATCCTATGCATGCTCAACAGATTCCATATCAGTTTTGGTTTGTATGACTGAAACCTATACATGTGTAGCCTGAATGTGAAGTTTGAATATATTAAAGTTCTGTAAGGGTACTCTACTCAACATTCTTCAAATTTAAGACTAGCCTTACTAGTGATCCAAGCTACTCCACATCTTTATTGCCCTAAAAATATGCTTTAAACTAGATGTTTTCTAGTGGTACATCGGAGTGTTTTCCCTAATAACCACCCTAGTCTCAAGTTTTGGTAGGCATGCTCCCCTTAGTTATGTGATTGTGGACTCAATTTCAATTAATGTGTGTGTACTATGGAGTGAAGTTGTAGAAACCCTAGTTTCCCCCTGTTTTTGAATCTGCTAGCTTTTTGTTTGTTTTCTGAAGTTTTTGGTTTTTTTGTGTTTTTGCAAGAATAATGAAAAATGGCGATTTTGCAAATAATGATATAAAATCTAAATAAAATCTTATAGCTCCGGAAATAACAGAATATATTGCAAATATTGATGCCAGTCTATTTATTTAACTTCTGGACTTATTACAACTGAGATCCAATAGCATGCAAATAAAAAGGCAATGATTTTATTAAAGAACCTGGTATTATCAGCGACTGGAAATAATCAGATCTGGTACGGCTGCATTGAATGCTCCCTTCTCCCTCTATCTGGTGATTGCAGAATGATCCAACAACCTAGGCACCCAGTAGTGTGAAGCTGAGAGACCAAAAAGGAAGGCGATTTCCTTTACATGAAAAGTACGGCCCAAATGAAGGAAGTACGGCCTGCTGCAAGACAGTACGGCCCTGGTACAGCAGCTAGTACAATGGTACGGCCTCCTCTGGAATCTCCAGACTCAAGAATATGATGCGCCTTGATTAACAACTGCTTTCTGGATGAAACCCCGACAAATAACTCTGAGTTTGAATCAACTATGAAGCTCTGTAATTTCTTCTAAATGAAGAAATCTCTTGCCTGGCAATAAATCAGGTGATATCTCACACCCTCTGAACTGCTTTCACTGGAGATGGCTCGTTCCCCAATGCTCTGAGACTGAAACCCTTGGCTCCCGTGCTCTGGTTGAAGACTTCAACAATTTTCAATAATCAATAATCATAATGGCTCGAATCCCAAGTAAAATGCTTATACTCATGAAAAGTGTGAATTCCACAATAATAGGGAATCATTAAAATAATTCGCACTTTTGATTTTTAATCTTTCAATAGTCTCCGGTATAATTTTTAATTGAAAAATAAATCACAACTGGCCCCTTCCCATGTTGGGCGACCCCTTGAGCCAAGATCACTTAAGTTATAATATAATAATATTATAACTTTATATTATAAGCTCCAGTAATTAATATTTAATTAAATCAATTAAATATTAATATCTCTTTCAATATTAACCCGATGCTCGAGCCGTCTGAAGCTGTCGACTGAGGAAGTGATTCTGCACATAATCCATCCATACTGCTAAAAATAGCAGGGGTCCCACGCTGAGTGCTGAATACTGCTAAAAATAGCAACTCAGCTAAGAAGTGTCCTAATGAGCCCGACAAAAGCCCAACGTCACAGCTGCCGAGCTAAGCTCCATCAGACTCTATCCAATCTATCGACCCTCGTCGCATAATAGGCTAATCCTGCTCGAGAGATGTCAACTAGAAGGGGACATGACCGCCCTCCACGAATTGCTTGTCCTCAAGCAATCTCAACTCGATCTTGCAGTATCCTCGCCTCCCATGTAGCATCCTCAGAGCAAATCTCCATTTCACTAGATATTCCCGATAGTCCTCCTACGCAATGTCTTCTCTACATCCAGGATAGACTCAGGTACTAAATCAACTTTCCCCTCATCATCTAAGGAGGTAGAACTACGAGGCGGTACCACGATGTCCCAACGCCTTCTTGAGCGTGATACGTAACATTGTGTGCCACCTTGGAAGCTCAAGCTCATCGCCACCTCTCCAGCTCGCCTCAGGATCCTGAAGGACCGTACTGGCTTAAGCTTCTCGACCCACTCTTCCTAAGGTGGGTGGCTTTAGGCTGCGGCATGAGGTAAACCATGTCACCCACCTCAAAATGCCCTCTCCGTCCTTTTAATCCGTTATACTGCTTTTGCTGATTCTGCCTTGGCGATATTCTCCTTGAGAACTTATCCGGCTCTCCTCAACAAAGTCTCGGCTTAAGACTCTACCGCACTCAAGAGTGATCCGTGAAAACTCGACGCCTCATAACCGTACAACGCCATGAACGGTGACATCTGAATGGTCATATGGAATGTCGTGTTGTAACAATACTCACACAAATGAATCCATTTGACCCACGCCTTCTGCTGCCCTGCAATATAATTCCTGAGGTACCCTTCCACCCACTTATTCACTATCTCCATCTGCCCATCAGTTTGCGGGTGGTAACTGGTGCTCGGAGTAAGCTCGGTCCCACAGAGTCTAAACACCTCTTGCCATAAGTGACTCAAGAACCGACTATCCCTGTCGCTCACAATGCTCCGAGGCAATCCATGTAGTCTGAACACCTCACGAAAGAATACCTCTGCTACCTGTGTAGCTGTGTAGGTTGTGGTGATCGGAAAGAAGTGGGCATACTTCGTAAGCCGATCCACAACTACATATATGCAATCTCGCCCTTGGGCTTTAGGCAAGCCCGTAATGAAGTCCATCGACAGGCATTCCCACTTCCTGTCAGAATCGGAAGTGGCTGCAATAAACCTGCCGGGTACGTGTTCTCCTACTTGTTCTGCTGACAAACAGGGCACTCACGCACGTACTGAAGAACATCCGCCTTGAGTCCTTTCCATGTGAATCTCTCCCGTATCTGTCTGTAGGTTTTGAAGTACCCGGGATGTCCTGTTGTAGGCACGTCATGAAAGGCCCGCATGATGATGTTCTTCACCTCTGAACCTGGGATCAAATATATCCTATTCTTGTAAATGATCAAGTCATTCACAAGTGTATACCTGGTATCAACCGTCGATCCCTCAACAATGCTGGAAGCCCAAGTGTCTTTGGCATACTCTGCCACAATCATATGCCTCCAATCCTCTGTAATATGAACCATAGAGCTCAAATGTGGCCTGCGTGAAAGAGCATCAGCTACTACGTTCTGTGTACCTTTGATATACGAGATATCAAAATCATATGCCTGTAATTTACTGACCCACTTCTGCTGACGATCATTGAGATCTCGCTGCCCCAAGAAGTGTCTCAAACTGTTATGGTCAGTTTTGATGCAGAATTTGCTGCCAACTAGATACTACCTAAATTTTGCTAAGGCATGCATGATAGCGAGCATCTCCTTATCATATATGCTATAAAGTCTCTCTGGCCCTCTGCGCTTACAGCTCTCATACACAATCGGGTGCTTGTCCTGCATAAGCACCGCACCAATGCCCTCACCTGATGCGTCGCACTGAAGCTCAAAAGGCTTCGTAAAGTCTGGTAGTGCTAAAACAGGGCATGTAGTCATCGACTCCTTAAACCTCATAAAACATTCCTGTGCCTCAGGAGTCCAAATAAATGCACCCTTCTTCAGTAAATCTGTCATAGGGGCTGCATGTCATGAATAACCATTCACGAATCTACGATAGAACCCACACAAACCTAGAAACCCTCTCAGCTGTGTCAGGTTTGCCAGTGTAGGCCAGTCAATGATAGCGCGGATCTTTTCAGGATCCATCCGCACTCCATCTGCACTGATAATGTGACCTAGATATAGCAATTCGGTCATCCCCAAGTCACACTTGGATTCCTTGGCATACAAGGACTCCCTCTCAAGAATACTCAACACGGTCTCCAGGTGAGCCAGATGCTCCTACCAAGTCCTGCTGTATATAAGAATATCATCGAAGAAGACCACTACGAACCTCCTCAGCAATGAATGAAAAACTGTTCATCGTGGACTGAAATGTAGCTGGCGCATTAGTGAGCCCAAATGGCATCACTACGAACTCGAAGTGCCCACAATGACATCGGAAGGCAGTCTTCTCTATGTCCTGCTCACGGACCCTGATCTGATGATACCCTGACCGTAAATCAATTTTGGTAAAGTAACATGCACCATGGAGCTCATCAATAAGCTCGTCTATACGCGGTATCGGATACCTATTTTTGATCGTCCTCTTATTCAGGACTCTATAATCAATACACATGCGTAATGTGCCATCCTTCTTCTTTACCAACACAACTGAAGAAGCGAATGGTGACTTGCTAGGCCGGATGTGACCCATAGCAAGTAACTCCTTGATCGTTTTCTTGATCTCATCCTTCAGCCATTTAGGATGTCTATAGGGCGTAATCATAACGGGCTTAGCGCCCTCCTCAAGCTCAATAATATGCTCAATGCCCCTGTCTGGAGGTCTCCCTGGTGGAATATCACTGAATACCTTATCATGCTTGACTCTCAACTGCTGAATGTCCGGATGATACTCAGTCTTCTGCTGTCCCTCCTGTATAGGTGCTAATGTGCACTCGGCAGCCCACTCTACCATGTCGTGACGCATGAGCCTCTCCATCCGACGAAAAGAAATTGTTTTGATGTTGCTTTCCCGAATTGCTTTTAGTATGTGTGTCTTCCCGTCAACATCAAAACGGATCTCCATGTCCTTGAGACGAAGAGTGACTTCCTCCAATGAATGAAGCCACTTCATGCCCAAGACCAAATCAATGTCTCCCATGTTAACTACGTAGTAATCAGCCTTGAACTCATAATTGTTCAAGCGTAAAGGGAGATCCTTAATCATGCGTTCACATCTCAAAGTGTATCCGTCGGCCACCTTAACCCTAATGCCCTCGAACTCCTCAGTGATGAGTCCTCGTTTCTCAACGAATCTAGCATCTATGAAATTGTGTGTGGCTCCTGTATCAAGAAGGATAATGACCCTCTGCCCTACCAACACTCCACGAATCCTGAATGATCCCTCCTGCTGAATGCTAGATAAGCGTGCCTCCTGTACCTGAAGCTCTGACTCTATCTCTGCCTTAGGCTCTGAAGCCTCTAGTTCTGACTCCTCAGAACTCTCCTGCTATTCGGAATTCTCTGACTCCGAATCCTCATAATACGCCCACATCACTCGATTTGCCTTGCCCTTAGGCCTCAAAAGACAATCGTGATTGGCATCATAGGGACCTTTGCAGTAGAAGCAAAGCTTCTTCCTGCGTAGATCGTTAAGGGCCTCACGATCCAAAGGTGGTGCTGCTGATTTACCCTTCGAATCGTTTTTAAAATCTGATTTGTCTTTGTTAAGATCAGACTTCTCTCTGTTTCTATTAAAGCCCTTATTGTCCCTGAAAGATGAAGAACCTCTGGAGTTGAATCTACTAGAAGGTGCTGCCAACTCCATACTCCATGCCTTCTTCATCGCTTCCTGTAATGAAGGAGGATCAAAGGCTTTGATCCAACCTCTCAATGGCTCTGTCAGACCCTCCATGAAGAGTACCACAAGTCGTCTCTGTGAAATGTCCGGAACCATAACTGATAACTTCTGAAAGTCACCAATATAAGACTCCAAGCTGTCACTCTGTCTCAACTGAGCCAAGTCTCTGAAGTAGGATTTTGGATCCTTCCTATCAAACCGCTCAACCAATCTGTCCACAAACTCCTGGTATGACGTGATCTTGTCATGCTGTAAGGTCACCATACCGTGGTGCCACCAATCATAAGCTACTCCCTCCAAATGTAATGTCGCATATCTGATTGCATCTCTCTCCGCCATCGGACGCAATGTAAGAAATGTGTCTAGCTTACTAATCCATGCCTGGGCTGTCACCTTACCACTACCATCGAACATCGCTAGATTAAGCCTGTTGGTTGCATGTTTTAGGTCATTGTTCTGGTATCTAGGTCTCCAATCCTGTCGACCTCTATGGTGCTCTCGCCTCTAAGTGACAAAACGGTCAAAAGAAATCCTCTCTGACCTCTGGTGGTACCAACTCCCACTCCTCGTTCACTGCCATAAGCGTATCAGCAAACAACTCCTCCTGCTCCTCACCTGCGATAGCCTCATCAGGCTCCTGTCTCACAAAAGTAGGCCTAGTGGGCCTATCTGCTGTCCGTGAGGCTGTCCTAGGTGCCCTGCGAGATCCTACTTCACTCCTCTCGTCGTCACGATGTGGTGACTGTCTCCTCAGAGTACCCAATCTCTGAAGTGCAACTGTCAACTGCTGTAATACATCATTGGACTATCGTTGACCTACACGTAAATCTCTGAGTGCATGCAAAACCTCTGCATCGTCCTGATCTCTAGGGTTTTGAGGAATTTCATTTCTAGGAACATTTGTTCTGTCAGCCATGTTTTCCGGCTGCCGGATTGAACCCTGCTGCCTGTCAATCAGAGCTCGTCTGCGTGTGTAATACCTGTGAGACCCAATCTGTTCTGGCTACATAAGCCTGCTAAACCCTCAGGATGGCAGGATTTAGCTCTGATACCACTGTAGAAACCCTAGTTTCCCCCTGTTTCTGAATCTGCTAGCTTTTTGTTTGTTTTCTGAAGTTTTTGGTTTTTTTGTGTTTTTGCAAGAATAATGAAAAATGGCGATTTTGCAAATAATGATATAAAATCTAAATAAAATCTTATAGCTCCGGAAATAACAGAATATATTGCAAATATTGATGCCAGTCTATTTATTTAACTTCTGGACTTATTACAACTGAGATCCAATAGCATGCAAATAAAAAGGCAATGATTTTATTAAAGAACCTGGTATTATCAGCGACTAGAAATAATCAGATCTGGTACAGCTGCATTGAATGCTCCCTTCTCCCTCTATCTGGTGATTGCAGAATGATCCAACAACCTAGGCGCCCAGTAGTGTGAAGCTGAGAGACCAAAAAGGAAGGCGATTTCCTTTACATGAAAAGTACGGCCCAAATGAAGGAAGTACGGCCTGCTGCAAGACAGTACTGCCCTGGTACAGCAGCTAGTACAATGGTACGGCCTCCTCTGGAATCTCCAGACTCAAGAATATGATGTGCCTTGATTAACAACTGCTTTCTGGATGAAACCCTGACAAATAACTCTGAGTTTGAATCAACTATGAAGCTCTGTAATTTCTTCTAAATGAAGAAATCTCTTTCCTAGCAATAAATCAGGTGATATCTCACACCCTCTGAACTGCTTTCACTGGAGATGGCTCGTTCCCCAATGCTCTGAGACTGAAACCCTTGGCTCCCGTGCTCTGGTTGAAGACTTCAACAATTTTCAATAATCAATAATCATAATGGCTCGAATCCCAAGTAAAATGCTTATACTCATGAAAAGTGCGAATTCCACAATAATAGGGAATCATTAAAATAATTTGCACTTTTGATTTTTAATCTTTCAATAGTCTCCGGTATAATTTTTAATTGAACAATAAATCACAACTGGCCCCTTCCCATGTTGGGCGACCCCTTGAGCCAAGATCACTTAAGTTATAATATAATAATATTATAACTTTATATTATAAGCTCCAGTAATTAATATTTAATTAAATCAATTAAATATTAATATCTCTTTCAATATTAACCCGATGCTCGAGCCGTCTGAAGCTGTCGACTGAGGAAGTGATTCTGCACATAATCCATTCATACTGCTAAAAATAGCAGGGGTCCCACGCTGAGTGTTGAATACTGCTAAAAATAGCAACTCAGGCTAGAAGTGTCCGAATGAGCCCGAACGAAAGCCAACTGATCAAATACTGCCAACTGGAGCTGAGCCAAGCTCCATCAAGACCCTCTATCCAATCTATCAGCCTATGAGGGTCGCATAATAGGCTAATCCTGTGCTCTGAGAGATGTCAACTAGAAGGGGACATGACAGAAGTACCCTCTTCAATGTTCAAAAGTGTGTTCTAGACGGAAATACCTTCTTCAATCACCAAAAGGAATTTAACTATTAAAGAAAGTGTAGGATGGAATTAAGTACCTTCTTCAGTGATCAAAAAGAGTTTACTATAAAATAAATAAGATAACAATTATTTTCTAAAAGTTACGTCTACAAGTTATGTCTAGACATTACAAATCTATAAAAGTAACCTCTTAGCATTTGAGAGGGCTACAGTAGGAATCTGAGAGGAGACCCAATGGAGATAGTGGCCAGGGTAGAGGCGCACACTTACATGGGAGCAAACCCAGCATTGAGTTTATAATACATTGTTAACTTTTGTGTGCATTTATGTATGTTTTATATTATGAATATTAACTGTAAATCCATGTAAACATAGTTTATGTAAATTTGTTGGCATTGCCTATAAAACTACTATTTGTTCATTGAAACTACTATTTGTTCATTGACAGCAAAATAGATTTATGGAGATAAGGTAAGCAAAAAAATAAGTGCAGATTGAAAAAATTGTAAATGGAGATGAAATTGCGGGTGAATTTCAACTGAAACTCAATAAAGGCAAAAAAAAAAAATCGATGAACTATGGAGTGATATACAATATGGTCATGAAAATTTAAGCCTTGAGAAACTCAAAGAAGCGTCCATCCAAATGTATTTTGTGTTGACTACTAGTATAAGATAGGAATCAATATTAAGGTTGCAATACAATCTATAAATGAAACACAAATGTCTTTTGTTTCTTTATTAATAAAGACAATCTTCATGATAACCTCAGTTAATCAAAAAGATGTAGCAATGTAAACAAGGAAGACCCAAAATACCAAATAAAAATGCATGAAACAAAGAATCTTTTGGAAGAATGGGAAAAAATCCCCATAGCAGTCTTTACGAGATACTGCTAGGCTTCTTATGCCAGTTGCACCACTTTTCAGCTTCCATTTTGACTTGTAATGTCCCCTTCTCAAACCTGATCGTTCATGTGACCGTTGGCCTTTTTGGAAACCGAAGGCTAGTCGGAAGGTAAAATTAGGGTTTCCTATTTTGAGGAGGTCTTGGCTCAGAGATGGTGGATTCAATGGCGTTCCTTCGGTTTTCGAGGAGGGCTTCGCATGGTATGTTTATCTCGGCATTCAGAGCACTTTTTGGAATTTACTATTTTTAGTAAATTCTATTTTTGGCAGCTTTCCAGATGAGTTCAGCTCGGTTGACTTCCTGCTTCAGTTTGGTCAGATGTTTGGCTCAGTATTGGCTTCAGGGCACCTCCGGAGGGATAAGCTAAGTCATTTAATTAAAAAGTCACGTTTAAATATTATATTTTAACGTTGACCATGGGCCTAGATTAATGACTTAAAGATGTTTTAAAAAGGGGGTCTTTGAGGGTGGCGCCCTCATTAAAAGAATATTTTAATTATTGCAAAGTCAAAGCAAGGTTATGAAGGGCGAATTTATCAAGCATGATATTTATTTAAAATATCAAATCTAAGCCATAAAGGAGAAGTACGCCATCTTGAGGAGATGAGAGGTTTTGACCTAAATGCTGATTTTAGGGTTTCGTGAAGTCAAACGAAACTTATAAAGAGGAGTCTTGTGCATCATTTTGGGGATCTTTTGACGACTATACTGTTATGCTGCCGGATTGGCTCTGGGACTGCTTCGAGGAATGAAGGCCTCCTAGCTTGGGCATCACTTCGTGTTTGCAAGACAACATCTAGTGGTGAATCATTGTACTATGAGTTGCATTTAGTTTGTGTTTTGTTCTCAGCTCATTGCATAGTTAAATCAGATTGGCATATTAGTGTTTCAGCATTTTGCATTGTTGTAGACAGCAGTTTCATGTTTTTATTCATCTATCAAAAAATACAAAAATAGTAGTTCTGGGTATTGCATTTATAGTTGTGTTTAGGGGAGGCGAATGTTTGTCTCAAATCTCAGATTTTAATGTGTTGTATTTAATTTTTAATGCCAAGTCGAATTCTTCAGCTGGGCCGTACCTTTCAGCCTTCTTGGAATTCGTGCATTAATCATTGGGGATAGTTTGATCTGTTTTTAGAGTCTTTGTTGAGTCGCCATCATTGCTAGGGCATTTTGCATCCTGTTTCGTGTTAATCGGATGATTATTGAGCAAGTTATGAACATTACCTTGAATTTGTAAGTTGCTGGTTACTCTTTTTAAAGTGCAGATCTGTCAAAAAACAGTATACAGAAATCTGCTTTCCTGATTTGTGGTTTGGACACTGTGATCACTTAAGGATTGTAGCTGATTCATTATTGAATGTACTATTTGATAAGTATCTGATATCTTGACATTGCAGGCAATAATAATCTTTGTAAACTGGCAGTAGTACTGACCAGTGTTGTTAAAATTGCTTTGTCTCGATTTGTAATACTCATTCTTATCTTCAGTATTAGTTAAGATAGTTATAACTCCGCCCTATGGTAGCTACTCTCCCATCTTGGGTCAGCAAGCACATTCTGGGTGTTGAGTGTTTTTCAGCTTCAGCATTTCTCTTTCAAAGTTGTGTTATTGTAATCACTCCATCATATGGTCACCCCTCACTCCGCATTGGATTGGGTAGCACATACTTGACGTTGAGTTCTTTCTACATTTAGAATAGAAGACCCTCTGACCAATGCTCGCCATCATCGGCGCCATTCTGGTTAGAGTTACAGCATAAGCAGTTCAATTTAGACCCTCTGACCAATGCTCGCCATCATCGGCGCCATTCTGGTTAGAGTTGCTTTCTTGCACGTTTTGGTTTTCTCCTCTAACCTTAACGGGTGCACTGCTTTGTAATTTGTAAATTGAAAAACGAAAAAATTTGGCTCGGAATATTTCATGACTTCACGTTGCAAGTCTAAAGATTTGCAATGGTATATGCTGGTAACGTCATCACATTTCTCAGTTTGCTAATTAACTCCATCAGCCCGAATTCCCAAAACAATTTTTGTATCAGCAAAGGGAAAAAGCATCAAATTCTAGAGAAAAGTATTCAATTTTTCAGTCATCTACTTTAGGAAACACAGTGCAGGTTATTACATCAGACAGGAGATTGTACCCAGCCAGACGCTGTTAATACTGCTTTCCAAGGGTCAAGTGGTGCCAGCAATGCAACAAAATGAAAACCGCTTGACAGCTTAAAATTAATGGTGCATTGAATCAATTTATGGAGATCTTGCACTTGAGGTATTTGATTTACTAAGAAAGAATGCAGCTGTTGCTTTGCCCACTATATCGACTTTTCTCAAGCAAAACAAAGAAGAATGATCAAGGTACTACTGAATAAAAGAAAAAAGGCTGGGGTGAAGTTTACTCAAAAAACTACTCAAACAATTTTATGAGAGTAACAAGGCAATATGCCTAGTGTGAACGGGATAATCGGAAAGAACAAGTTGCTTATGTTTTATTCAGTATCAAGCTCTTCCAAATCCTCTCAAGGTTAAAATTCTTTCACCAGACAGCTGGATCCACTTGAATAGCTCTTCGTAATTAATTCAAATCGGATAGATGATCTACAAAAAGGATTTGAAGCATATGTTGCCAAAGGCTAAAAAGGGACCCACAGACCGATGGCAGGCCAAAGGAAGACCTGTCATCGGACCCTGGGAGTAGGTGGATACTGGGAGTGTAGGAGGATTGGCAAGGTTCGGTTTATTCCTGGATATGGTCAAGAGATTGAAATTGAGAGGTAAAGATTTAAGCAATATTTAAGATAAATGGAAAGATATGAGAGGGTCTCTTACGAGAATTGTCATCTAGCTTGGCAGTGATATTAAACGAAAACTAACCTTTATATTCATGTACGCATGTGATGTGATATTCTTCCAGAGTATATCAATATAACCTGTGATTTTTTTCTGTGGATAGAGGAGAGCTCTTTTTTCAGAGGTTTAAATTTCAATTTACAGGGAGCTTGCCTACCAGGTTTTGAACCCTACTCCTTCCCTAGGGTAATCATTCCACATTACCACTTAAGCAAGCCCACTAATTTTGCATCTTATTTTTTACTTGTAAAAAATAAAATTAAGAACTAATTTACTTATTTTTCTAAAGCTATGTGTATTTCTTACCTGTCCGCCTCATCCAGAATTATAATTTTGTGCCTTCCTGGAGGAAGCGTCACTTTCTTCTGGGCAAACATTTTAATTTTGTTTCTCACGACATCAATACCTCTGGAAAAATCATCAACACAAACAAACATATTCTTCAAACTCGGTATATAGAATATAAATAAATAAAACTATTAAAAAGCAATAAAATTATGATTGATAAACTATATTGACATAAGCACCTGTCATCAGAAGCATTGAGTTCGATAACTCCCTCTTTGTAACTGCTTCCCAGCAGTTCATGCGCCAAAGCCAGTATACTCGTCGTTTTGCCTGTTCCAGGAGGACCCTGCTCAACATACAAAAACCTAACTGCTCTTTAATTTATTGATTTTAAACTTTCAAAGCAAAAAAAACCCAATATTTCACTGCTGCTGAGACCCATTTCTCTTGCTCAGATCGGAAAAGGAAGCATCAAAAGGTGTGCGAAGAAGAAAATAGCTTACAGCTAAGATAAGATTAGGCATATTGCCTTCCCTGGCAATAACTTGAAGCCTGGAAATAGCATCTCCATTGCCCACAACTTCTTCAACCTTTGTAGGCCTATATTTTTCTACCCATGGCAGATCATAGTTCCCTGCCAAAGATGATGACGATCCCGCCATTTTCACTAAGCAAAAGAACGAATTAATACGTTCAATTTGGGTGTTGGTATGGCAGTATAATAAATCTGTCGACGGCCAAATCCTTCTCTCAATTCTCTACAGGGAAAAAAATGGAGGGAAACAATACAATAAAGTGTGATAGTGTATTCTAAATCAAACTTTATTTAAATGAAATAGCTTTATATAAATCATTAAAATCATGCCATAGTTTGCTTTCTTAGCTTGTGTAAAATCTCCCTTTTCTTAAAATTAGAATTTCAATGAATAAGACAGCACAACAAGATTGCGTTGTTGTGAAGTTTTTTTTAAAAGTTGGCAATAAGCTAAGAGTAGCACTCGTTCAATCAGATTGGGTCAGGCATAAAACTATTGACCATTTTATTAAATTGTTATCTATGTTATTATCTTTGTCACCAATGCCTCGACTAGTGGCTATAAACCTCGATGGGACGTTGTATTAAGTTATCGAACAAGAAGGTATGTCAGACAAGGTTTTGCCCTTGCCCCCTTTGCAACTGTGTTGCTTACTCTGCTATTGGAAATGACTCTACATCTTGATTTGTTACTAAGGTTGGTGAATCAATTGATTCCAGAAAGTACTTGCATTTCAAATATGTGTGGTCTTAAAAAAGAAGAACAAAGTAGTTGCATTTCAAATATGTATCTAGTCTTTAACAAGAAGAACAAAGTAGTTGCATTATCAATATCATATTGTGGTGACAACCATTTCTTATAGCAAATACAAAAGTGCATTATGAAAAATGCATTCTCTATTGTAGTAGATGATATGATCTTCATTAGAAATGAATGGGAAGCATACAATTAAAGTCCATGACTACACCCTACCTCTTTTGCAAATTAGGCATACTCTCCTATGACCATTTCATAAGTTTCATGGTAGAGTGTAATGTGAAGAATAATATCCAACTCAAACTATTTTCAAGTGTTAGAATTGCTTGCAAAACCTTCAAAATTGTATACCAAAATGGTTAAGACATTGCAATTTATTGTCCTCTACATATTTCTCTCTTATGTTTTATATTAGCCAGTAGGTCCATCGAAGATGTCAAAGTGATTCCACTAGAAAAAGAACTATTATAAATATCTTATGAGGGATCACTTACACTTTCATAATTTATATATTTGAATTAAATAAATACATAAATTAAACAAGATAAATAAATTTACATCTATCTTAGACGTATTAAAGTAAATCTTTTATTTATATTATTTTTAATTGAAAACACCATGAATAAGGAATGTGTAGGAACTTTTTGTGCATGGGTAGATAGATATTATTATACCATTGGATCTAGAGTTTAAGGTAGAATTTAATGAAGACTATAGCGCTAAGTGGAGACATATAAATGATGTATTTAATCTAGCAATTTCTAATTGATTGACTACTAAGATAATTTCTAGAAGATTGGTTAGAATTATTATATTATGTTAAATTGACTTGAATTAATACAAAATTATATTAAAAATAAAATCCTTCTCACCATTAAAAATGAGATCACTATCATATCCTAGTGTTGTACCCCAAAATTAAAAATTTTGTTACAATTAGGTATCTTGAAGAAATGAGTTAAAGTCTTGTTAAATCTATCAAAATGGTCAAAATTTGGGTTTGCATGTCTTGCATGAGGGGTAAAAACATGAAATTTCCAAAATTTTACAATCTGGGTCTGTTCAGAGCGACTTAACCAACAAAACCCAGATTTCAATTTTTCATCCCTACTTTTTAGGAAAACTGCTATTTTTATAAATTTTCTAAAAATAGTAACTTTTTGGGGGTTTTTCTAAGTTTCTTTCGAAATGGATACTGGCAAAACTTTCTAAAAATAAAAAATTGGTATGTTAGGGTTCAAACTAATTTTGGTTGGCTCAAAATACTTCCTCATCAGATTGGTACAGTCAAAATTAAGAAACGGTCAGTTTTACCCTAGTGGGTCTATTCTGCTTTTTCAATTTCAGAAAGTATTTTGGGAGCTTCAAAAGTCATCAATGGAGGTTAATCAGCTGCTAGGCATCAGATTCAACACACAAGCACTGAACAGAAGATGGGATGGTGAACATGCACAAAGAAGGAAGGAAGGTGAAATCTGCAAAATTTTGACTAAGTCTGCCAGCCATGGATGCCTAAGAAGGAGATAGGCGCCCATCTTTTCAGGAAATCAGATCATGGAATTAGGATTTGTGCTTCCAAACAAAGTTGTTCATAATCTTCCTAGCTCCGCAGCGAATCCAATAGTATAATCATCATATCATTTAGTCACCCGGAATTCGAGGTCAAACAAAGAGGTTTCAACTAGAATATAGAATGCAAATCATGAAAATGTCAGAACAATTTCTAAGTCTGGGAACTTTCAGTGCCCCAAGTGCCTAGGGGCACCCAGCTTTTTGGAGGGGCAAATTCAACATTTAGGGTTTGCAAATGTGCTCATTCTCTTCAGGATTCAATCAGCTTCGCAACGGATGTCTTCGTCAGAGCATCTGACTAGTCAATCTCTAGCAAATCCAAATCAAACTGAAGGTATAGAATGAAGGTTCAAATTTGAAGATGAAAATCAAATGAAAATATTCTAAGTCTGGAGCAAATGGGTGCCCCTCGAAGAGAAAGGAAATGATGATTTTGAAGGCCCAAATAGATGATATTTCCAGTGAATCCTCCAAGATGAATTCCTTAGAATTGATCAAGCTTTCCAACGAGATCATTAGCACGTTAATCAGAGTTGGCAATCACCATATGCAGCAGGCAGAATAGAGAGTCTGACAAGAGCCAAAGTCAAAGGCAAAGAAGAAAATGCTAAAAAATGACTAACTCTGGTGAAGTTGGGCGCCCCAACTTGCCAAGGGCACCCAAGGTTTTGAAGCTCTAAATGATAGAATTTTTCAACATAGCCTCCAAGATCACCTCGTCAAATTCAATTGAGCTATCCAACGAAGCTGACGGTCAGTCAATCGGATCAGCGTAGCTCCCGGAAACGATATTTCATCAAAAGATCAAAGGGAAATGAAGAACTTGAAAATTATCCAAAAATGGCTAACACTATGAAGGTTCAGAGCCCCAGAAGGAAATGTGCACTAATGATTTTGAAGGATCAGACGAAGTTTTTAGCTAGAAGTCCTCCAGGGTGATCTTCTCAAAATCAGTCAAGCTTTGTGATGAATCATCCAACTCGTCCATCAAATCAACCTGGAAGCCAAAGATCGGGGTGAAAGTAGGGGTTCAAAATTGAGAAATGTTGAAAAACTCACAAAAATGACTAAGTTTGAGAGAAGTTGGCGCCCCTAGCCAAGAAGGGCGCCCAACTTGCCATGCCTTAGCTAATTTTCTCAAAATTTCAAAATTGCAAGTTGATGAGAATGTACAAGTTCAATGTATTAGAGGATTTTAGGGTTTGCATACATGAAAGCAAAAGAAAGCAGGGTTTTCTCAAGCCTAAGGCTTATTTAAGAAGGCTTTCATCATTCATTTTTTCTCATTCTTGCAGGTGGCGTCCAAGGGAGAAGAAGAGCAGCAGATTTGAAGTTTTAATTCAAGATTCAAGAGCTCAAGGTTGTTGATTCTTCGGAAAAAATTTCAAACCAGCAACATAAGACCTTGCTTCTTCATGCTTTTTTCATCCAAAAGATCAAATTTTTTAAGGAGAAGGTCAAAGATTTCAATTTTCAACCATCTAGGTTTCTTCATCTCATTCTTCTGAAGAATTTTTGAGGAAATTTATCAAGTTGCAGCAACTGCTTTTTCCTTGCATGTCAGTGAAATCTTCAAGGTTTTCAAATTTTGATCATCTGGGTCCTCTCAAAACGTTCTTCTAAAAAAAACCCATATCACAGCTTTTTTCAATAAAATTTCAAATTCTAGGGTTGGTTGCTTTTTCGATCAACCCTTAGTGTTTTTCAAATCTAATCAACTAGGTTCATGTCTAATTGTATTCTGAACAAAGCCCAGGTGCCAGCTTTTTCGATGAAAAATTGAAGAAATTAAGGTTTGTTGCTTTTTCAATCTAAATTCAAAATTTTCAAAAACAAATAATCTAGATTGTCTTGCAACGAAATTCTGAGCAAAACCCATATCTCAAAAAAAAATCCAAAAACATTTGTCTGTTTGAGGAAGAAAAACCAGCATTCTAAAAATAGTAATTTGCTCAAAACTTGTCTGAACCTAAGCGAATTTACAGTCATTCCTCAAGGTTTTCAAAATGGAACACACTCCCAATGATTTCAAGACCAAATTAGCTCTTTACCATGACTTTATCAAAACACCTGAGACTGACTTGCATCACATCAAGCCAGTGTTTGATCTAGGTGCTTTGGAGAGTGCAGGCAACATTATAATCAAAAACTTGGGACACTCTGGACTCCTTGCAGCAGCATCCATTCCTATTGCAATTTAGAGCCTTGAGTTTGTAATTGCTTGCATTAAGCATTACAATCCAGCGACACGGTAGATTCGGTCAGTAGATGGCAGATTGATTTGCAATTTGAAACCTGACATGACCGAGAAATGCTTCTCAATTCCCCCTTGGCTTGAAAGTGTGACTATCTCTAAGGGTGAATGTGAAAGGATGTGGGAAATGCACAAGGACAAGTATAGTAAGAAGAGTGCTCAAAGATGGAGAAGACAAAGTAGCCCTCAAGGCTGAAATACGACAACTCAGGCTCTTCATTTCAAATCTTGTCCAGGGTACTTCACAAGCCACTCAATTGTCACCCTAGGTATTAGAGACACCAACTGATCACCAACAATTAAGGCAGTTGGTGATATGCAGAAAACAAACTCAAGAATGGGTAGAAGGTTTCATTGTCAAAGGGAAAGAAATCATTGCACAAATGTTTCAGTTGAGGAATAACGCTCATGACTTACGTCAAATCCTTTGAGGGTTTGAGCAGTAAATGGCAGAGGTAAAGCCTAGGCATGAAATCATAATTGTTGATTTGAATACAGCCTATGGTGCTACAGCCTCAAGAGAACACAAGAGGCAGATTCTTGCATGGAAAGAGCGTCATGTCTTCAAGGTGAAGACTTATGAGAGGATAGTTGAGGAGTTCATTGCATATAGGAAAAGGGTAGTTGAGGCTTTCTTGTTCGTAAATGAGTTTATTACATAGATTCTAGCTCGATGTCATCATGACGATGGCTCCTATATCAGACTTGATGAAGTGCAAAATTAGTTTCAGAGTGTTGTTCACAACAGTGATGGTGGCATGAGTCACATTTCCACGATGTCAACAAAGTTTGAGAAAGCAGCCAATGAGATCAAAGATTTCTTGAGATCAATTTCAAATGGAGAGGATATCTTGGAAAAGCACAACCTTGCTATTGATGGTATAGATGCACTGAATCGGGACACAATTTCCAGCTTTCTAGTAGATGTAATTGAAATCTAAAGCTGCTTTCTTCTAGAAGCTTTCTTCCAGCTTTCTTTCTATTCTCGAAACAATTCTTATCCATTCTTTGAAGAAGAGAAAGAAGATAAATTGTAATAGTTGGCATTTCTAGCTTTTCCTACTTTCTTAGCTGTTAGATGTTATCTTCTTTTAGTTTTAGAAATAAAGCTTGCTTGTTGAGCAAGCCCTAGTTGTAAAAGCAAGGATAATTTAGGGTTCCCCACTCCTCTACTTGCATATAAATAAGATTAGCCTTGCTCATTTATTTTCAACCATGCTAGTGATAACAAAACACTGAGCCTAAGTGCCTTCTATTTGTTATTCAGTGTTGTTCAATTGTGTTATGATAGCAAATTGTTGAGTCTCTTTTAGCCAACAAGTAGTTGTTGTAATTGATGTTCTCTTTGTGTAAGAACAAGATTGCAAACCTCTTTAGTTGCAATTTCTTGTTCCGTGCATGTGTTTAGTGTAATCTTTGTTTCAAAAGTTTGAGAAATAAAGTCCTCATCCTCTTTTGCCTCGATATAATGTCTCAAGTTTCTGTCTATTGTGTTATACTTATATGATCTTAAATTTCAGCTTGCATTGAAAGTAAGTATATGTATGTTAAGAGGAAAGTTTGTCTAAGTACGTTTATTGTGTTATGCTTATGTGATCTTAATTTCAGCCTACATTGAAAGTAAGTAGATGTATGTTGGAAAAGAGTTTATTTAGGCACTTCGTCAGAGAATCAAACTTTGTTCATTTCTAATTCTCTTGCTCTGTGTATTACTTGAGAAATTGGAAACGTCTTTAGCGTAGGTTAGTCATAGTTGGAATTCTTAATCAGAAAATCTCAGCTATGACACTTTGAGTTTTATAAACCTTGTGCTCTTAGCTAATCAAAAATATAGGCAAGTTAGTTTTAGTTTACTTTCTTGAACACCATAGGCAAGAGGGAGCTTCCCCTCCTAATTTAAAGAGCAATTTATCTATGCATAGTAGTTTGTTTCAAATCCACATTCCAGAGGTGCAAATTTAAACACCAACAGTTTTCTAGCGCCCACTGTGGGGCACGAGGTATAAAACAACAAAGAAAGCTTGCACTTTATGTCACAGGTATGACTCTCTAGCATCCTACTGCTCCAATTCAACAACCTAATCTTATACCTCTAGTTATCTTGTCGAATTTCCAAATAATTGAAGGAGAGCAAGCGAACATCATTAGCAGCCTAAGGAGTTTCATCTTTGAGAAGAAGGAGACCCCTACTCAGTGGAGAAACGTTGCTGCTATTCTAGACAAAGAGGAAGAGAAAGTCGATATTACAGTCGAAAGGCCTATCTTGCCACCACCTGTGTGGGTCTAGACAATCCTGGCTTACATAGTTTATACAAGGAGGAGAACAAGATCATATCCTCTCTTCCAAGGAGAAGTTGATTCAACAAATCCTTTCCTTCCTCATACACCACCTACAAAAGTCGGAGAGTCATCCAACAAAGTTCCTGAGTTCAACACCATACCTGAGAATGAACAAGAAGAACATGTTCAACTAGAAGCAATGGGAGATAACAACAAGGACAACCACAATCGCAATCGGAGAAGAGGACCCCCCACTGCCTTGGGGAGATCAAATCGGACCTTTGGCCTTGGCAGCAAATCATGAATTACCTAAGGGGTTGAGAAAGCACTTTCCACGATTCCAAGGTGATGAAAGTCAACATCCTGATGATCATCTTTTAGCATTTTCAATAGCTTGCATTGTTTTGCATGTAGCTCATGAAGATATTGTTGTACGTCTCTTTGTTGAGACACTCGTGGGAGCTATTGCCGAATGGTTTAATCACCTGGAGCCGGGTTGCATAACCAACTGGGATACTATGACCGAGAAGTTTTTGTCAAGATTCAAGCTACCTGAAGATAGCCACCAATTATTCACCCAACTCTCAAATTCAAAGGAGGACAACGAACCAATGAGGGATTTTGTGGCAAGGTTCAATCGCCTAGTCACTCGTCTTTCATATACACTCAATCCCTCGCCTGAGATCTTTTTGAGCAATTTTTTCAACGCACTTCCATCAGAGATAGCCTTTTTCTTGAAATCAGCTAATGAGACAAAATTGGAAAATGCACAACAAGGTGTCATAGAAATTGAAGACAACATGATCACTTCAGGAAAGATCAAGGGTGATACTATCAGGCCTTTGGCTCAAAGTTTTGCAGATCCACCACTTCAAAGAGTTGCTAATGAAGTGGCTATTCTCGAGAGGCAATTACCTCTTCAGCCTACGCCTCTTGCTCAAGTTGCACCACCACCTGCCCTGCCTGCACCACAACCATACCAAGCACCACAACCATATCAACCTTAGTAGCCATACCAGCTGAGGAGAAATAACTTTCAGCCTTACAACAATTATAGGCTACGGGGGCCAGCTCCACCAAGGCAACTGGCTGACAACACACAAAATTTTGTGTTTTGCTCTTTTCATGATTCCACCGAACATACCGACACCACTTGCCCCAAAAATGTCAGAATGAACGAGATAATGGGATATGCCGAAGTTGTGCCTGCACCAAGTTTCATACCTACTCCAAGTTTGAATGTTCTCTTGCCACAATCGGACAACTTCAATGGCAACTTCACAACAAGCTACTTTGAAAGTGAACTCAATTTTGAAGAACAAGAAGATTTATATCAATACTCTCTCGCAGTAAATCCTGATAATCACACAACTCCTGTGTTCACAAGAGCTCAACATCTTAAGGCACAAAAGGAAGAAGAAGAAGAGAGACTGAAGGTACAAAAAGAAAAAGAAAAAGAAAAAGAAAAAGAAGTAGCTTCTACTTCTAATATCAAGCCTTCTCAAGAGAACGTGAAAACAATTTCTCAAGATTCATCTTCAACAAATTTTGATATTGTAGATGCCTTGATGAAGAACAAAGTGCAGATTTCTCAGCTAGAATATCTTCAAGATCATCCAAAGCAAGTGGACTGACTTCTTAAATTTGTGAAGAAGGGACCCGTCAAGCAACCCACATTGCTTGAATCATTTGTTCCATCAGTAGACAAGCCTAAGCCCTTCTATATTTCTCTGTATATAGGGGGTTACAAATTGAGCAATTGTATCATTGATTTTAGAGCCTCAAACAACGTCATGCCTCTAGAAGTGATGAACGCTCTAGGATTTTCATGCACCAAGACAAAAGACAAATGCTACTCACTAGAGTCCAAGTTAGTGTCGTTAGTCAGACAATTGAAGGATGCTCAAGTGAGGTTGGTGGCCTGTCCTGAGAAGAAAATCATGATGACCATCTTAGTAGCTAACATTCCAGCTAGCTACGGGATGCTATTAAGTAGAAGCTTTTGCAAGGACCTCGGTGGGGAGATTCAAATGGATTGGTCTTCTGCGAATATTCCATTGAAGAATGGTACTTTCAAGATGAAACTAGAGCCCAAGTCTTGATTTGCGGTGGTGAAGTCTCAAGATCCTCAAGCTCAAGTTTTGTATCAAGAAATAGGTCTTGGTACTTACGCCATGCTATTAGAGATACTTGAAAAAAGTCAAGAGGTCATGTGTACCATAGATGAATCAACAGATGATCCCAAGTTGTGGACTATGCAATTTGATGGAAATTGTTTTACTGCTGGTTTGGGAGCAGTAATGGTGATAATTTCTCTCGAAGGACGGTTCTACCCATTTGCATACCACTTGTAATTTGAGTGTACAAACAACACAACAAAATATGAGGTGCTTCTACTAGGTCTCAAAAATGCAAAGGATATGGTGATCAAACATCTAATGGTCGAAGGTGATGCAAAGCTCGTTGTGAAGCAAGTTAGAGATCAATTCAAAGTGAAAGTAGATCGTCTCTGACATTATAGAAATAAGGTATGGAATGCAATAGATTGGTTCAAAGCATTTGATATCAAGTACATTCCACATCTAGATAATAGCAGAGCAGATGCCCTCGTAGTATCAGCTTCACTTTTCATGCCACATTCTAACTTATGTCAGAATGCATTCGCCATTAAGCTAATATACAGGCCAGTTGTACCTGACAACTATGATAATTGGCAAGTTTTTGACGATGATGACCACATTAAGGAGTTTCTTGTCATGGGAGATAATTTAAAGGAATTTTTCTTTGAGGGTAGTTCATTTACTCACAAAGAATCAATAACAAAAGCCTCTGATGTACCAAAGGTTATTGAAGACAAAGAAAGTTTAGAAGAACCAGATACAAGCATCATCCAGTTGAAAGGAAATAAGATTCCCAAGGGCTTGGTTTCCTTGGAGAATATTTTTGGCAGGCATGACAGATACATACAAGATCAAAGGGATTCAAGAGAGAGAACCTCTGCTAAATATAAACAAGTAAATATCGGCACAGATGACAAGCTTCGGCCTGTAAATCTGAGTACATGTTGCATTGCAGAGGAAAGTGAGAGGTTCATCTCTTTGTTTAAGCAATACCAAGATGTCTTCACCTAGTCATATGAAGATTTGAAGGTTTTTACACCAAGAAAATTGTCCCACACAATTCCTCTTAAACCTAAAGAGAAGCCCTTCAGGATAAAACAAAGGCACTACAATCCACGGATTCAAGATACCATCTACGTGGAAATCCAGAAGATGGTGAATGCGAAGATCATCTTTCCAATTCATCACTCCACCTAGGTGTCTAATATAGTTCCTGTATGAAAGAAGAATGGAGAAATCAGAATATGTGTCAATTTCAAGAACTTGAATCAGTCTTCTCTCAAGGATAATTATCCTCTGTTGATCATGGAGCATACCTTGCAAACGGTTACTGGTTCAGAGATGTTATCCTTATTGGATGGTTTTTCTGGCTACAATCAGATTGTAGTAACTGAAGAAGATCAGTATAAGACGTTGTTTACAACACCATGGGGTACATTTGCCTATGAAAGAATGCCCTTCGGCCTCATCAATGTCGATGCTACATTTCAAAGAGCCATGGATTTGGCATTTGGAGACTTGAGGAACAAAGTAATTATTGTCTACCTAGATGACCTCACTATTTTCTCAAAGACACGAGGAGATCATTTTTCATATCTAGGAAAAGTCTTCAAGAGATGCAAATACCACAAAATATCGTTGAACCCCAAAAAGTCTATCTTTGCGGTGACAGAGGGAAAGTTGCTTGGCCACATTGTCTCCAAGGAGGGAACACGAATTGACCCAAGTCAGGTTGAAGCCATCAGAAGTTTGTCTCTTCCAACTAGCAGAACAGGGGTACACTCTTTCTTCAGTAAGGTGAATTTCATACGAAGGTTTGTGTCAGATTTTTCTGAGTTGACTAAAGATATATCTGTTATGATGATGAAGAAGATTGTTTTCAAGTGGATGGAAAAAGGCAAGAAGGCTTTCACAGCAATAAAGGAAGCCATTAGCCGAGCTCCAGTGCCAGTTCATCCATATTTCGAAAAGGAGTTTATCCTTTATTGCTATGCAACAAAGCATACTTTGTCTGCCATTCTGACACAGAAGTTGAATGAAGAAACTAAGTCTCCTATAGCTTTTGTGAGCAATAGTTTCAAGGACAACGAATCACGATACTCTCAAATTGAAAAGGATGCATGTGCAGTGATTCGAGCTGTAAATAATTTCAGGTTTTATATCTTGAATTCTCACACCATTATATATGTCACAGATCCAATAGTTAAAAGCATGCTAACCTAGCAGGAGATGGACTCAAAGAGAGGAAACTAGGTCACAAAGGTACAAGAGTATGACTTGGAGATCAAGCCGACCAAGCTTTTCTGCGGGAGAGGTCTTTGTCAGTTGATAGCAGATGATGGTGATAAGAAGCTTCAAGCTCAAGGCATACCTCAAATTGAGCATGAAGAAAAAGAAGATCTTCCCATGGTCCTACTGATTGAATCTTCGAGAGAATGGTTTATTGAAATATGGTATTACTTGACTTATGGTGATTTCCCAAGTCACTTGGACAAGCAACAGAAGAGAACGCTAAAGCTAAAAGCGCAAAATTATGTGATTATCAACAATGTTTTGTATAAGTGAGGGCTTGACGGAACCTTCTTGCTATGTGTCACTAAGGATCAACAATGGCGCTTGCTGGAAGTTTTTCACAATCAAGCATGCAGTGGTCACTTTTCTTCAAAGGTGACAACTTTCAAAATATTGCGAGCATAGTTCTTTTCGTCGACCATGTTCTGTGATGCATATCAATGGGTGCACCAATGTTAGTTGTGTCAACAGTTTGTTGGCAAAACAAAGTTGGCAGCAACTCCTCTTAGGCCAGTTGTTATAGACGCTCCATTTTAGCAATGGGGTTTAGATTTTATTGGTCCTATCAACCCATGTTCCAGCAAGGGGAATATTTATGTCCTCACAGCCACTGATTATTTCACTAAATAGGTTGAGGCTATTCCCACCAAGTGGGCTATGTCTGAGGTCATGTGTGACTGCTTGAAGGAAAACTTTGTTACACGCTTCAGAGTGCCTCACAAAATTGTGACAGACAGTGCAACATGTTTCTCATCTGAGGAACTATTGGAGTTATGTTTTGAGCACGACATCACTCTATCTCATTCATCAAATTATCAGCCCCAAGGTAATGGTCAGGTTGAATCGTCAAATAAGAACATTGTCACAATTATATGCAAGTTAGTTGATTCTAGTCAACAAACTTGGCATAAGAAACTCTATGATGCTCTCTAGGCTGACAAAATTACTCTGAAGAGAGTCATTGGTACTTCACCCTTCATCCTCATGTATGGTACGGAGGCTACAATACCTATCACACTGGAGTTGTCCACTTTCCAGCTAGCAACCATAGTAGAAGATCGAGAGTTCACAAATTCTATTCAAAAGCGCATCATGTACCTGACTAAGCTTCAAGAAGAAAGGGTGGAGGTGGTAGACAAAATCACTCAACACCACGAATGAGTAAAGAAAAAATTTGACAAGAAATCTCGTCAGCGAGATTTCAAGGTTGGATATCAAGTCCTTTTGTGGTATAAGAGACATGAGCCCAAGGGAATGCATGAAAAATTTGATTCCTTGTGGCTAGGACCGTTTAGAATTCACGAGCTCACTAGGGAGAACACTTATATTCTTTCACACTTGGATGGAAGTCTCCTCCCTCTACCACACAGTCGGCAATACCTGAAGCACTTCATCCCTTCGAGGGTGGAGTAAGTATTCCTGAAAATCAATCTTTGTAAATAATTTGTGTTTTCGTGATGTGTTTCCCCTTTTCGTGATGTGATCGTTATGTTTTGTTTCCCCTTTCCGTAACAGTCTTGTCGTGTTTTAGGTGATTAGGAGTCTTGTTTTAGGTGATTTCTAGGGAAGTCCAACTATTAGGTGATTTTTAAGGAAGTCTAGTCAAAGGTGACTTAGGGAAAGTCTTGCAAATAGGTGATTAGGAAATGATGTTGACTCCGATACCCAATGGACAAGGCACTGGACTATGCTGCAAACTCCAAAGATTCTATGGTTCTCCTATGTCGAAAGTATTTGCCATGGTCCCCAAACAGAGCTAATGTTGTACCCCAAAATTAAAATTTTTGTTACACTTAGGTATCTTGAAGAAATGAGTTAAAGTCTTGTTAAATTTGTCAAAATGGTCAAAATTTGGGTTTGCATGTCTTGCATGAGGGGTAAAAACATGAAATCTCCAAAATATGACGATATGGGTCTGTTCAGAGCGACTTAATCTACAAAACCTAGATTTCAGTTTTTCATCCCTACTTTTTAGGAAAACTGCTAATTTTAGAAAATTTCTAAAAATCGTAACTTTTTCTAGGTTTTTATGGGTTTCTTTCTAAAAATAGAAAGTTGGTTCGTTAGGGTTCAAATTGATTTTGGTTGGCTCAAAATACTTCCTCATCAGGCTGGTGCAGTCAGAATCAAGAAACGATCGGTTTTTCCCTAGTGGGTCTATTATGCTTTTTCCATTTCAAAAAGCATTTCAGGAGCTTCAAAAGTCATCAATGGAGGTCAGTTAGCTGCCAGGCATCAGATTCAACACGCAAGCACTAAACAGAAGATGGGATGGTGAACATGCACGAAAAAGGAAGAAGGAAGGTGAAATCTACAAAATTTGGACTGCCTACCAGCCATGGGCGCCCCAAAAGGAGATAAGCGCCCATCTTTTTAGGACATCAGATGATGGAATTAGGGTATGTGCTTCCAAACAAAGTTGTTCAAAATCTTCCTAGCTCCGTAACGAATCTAGCAATACAATCATCAGATCATTCAGTCACCCAGAATTCAAGGTCAAATAGAGAGGTTTCAACCAAAATAAAAAATACAAATCATGAAAATGTTAGAAATTTTTCTAAGTCTGCGAACTTTCAGTGCCCTAGGTGCCCAGGGGCGCCCAAATTTTTGGAGGTTCAAATTCAACAGTTAGGGTTTACAAATGTGCTCATTCTCTTCAGGATTCAGTCAGCTTCGCAACGGATGTCTTTTTCAGAGCATCTAACTGGTCGATCTCAAACAAATCCAAATCAAACTGAAGGTATAAAATGAAGGTTCAAATTTGAAGATGAAAATCAGATGAAAATATTCTAAGTCTAGAGCAAATGGGCGCCCCTTAAAGAGAAAGGCATTGATGATTTTGAAGGCCCAAATAAATGATTTTTCTAGTGAAGCCTCCAAGATGACTTCCTCAAAATTGATCAGGCTTTCCAACGAGATCGCCAGCACGTCAATCAGAGTTGGCAGTCGCCAGATGCAGTAGATGAAACAAAGGGTCTAATAAGAGCCAAAGTTAAAGGCTTGCTTGTTGAGCAAGCCCTAGTTGTAAAAGCAAGGATAATTTAGGGTTCCCCACTCCTCTACTTGCATATAAATAAGATTAGCCTTGCTCATTTATTTTCAACCATGCTAGTGATAACAAAACACTGAGCCTAAGTGCCTTCTATTTGTTATTCAGTGTTGTTCAATTGTGTTATGATAGCAAATTGTTGAGTCTCTTTTAGCCAACAAGTAGTTGTTGTAATTGATGTTCTCTTTGTGTAAGAACAAGATTGCAAACCTCTTTAGTTGCAATTTCTTGTTCCGTGCATGTGTTTAGGTAATCTTTGTTTCAAATTTGAGAAATAAAGTCCTCATCCTCTTTTGCCTCGATATAATGTCTCAAGTTTCTGTCTATTGTGTTATACTTATATGATCTTAAATTTCAGCTTGCATTGAAAGTAAGTATATGTATGTTAAGAGGAAAGTTTGTCTAAGTACGTTTATTGTGTTATGCTTATGTGATCTTAATTTCAGCCTACATTGAAAGTAAGTAGATGTATGTTGGAAAAGAGTTTATTTAGGCACTTCGTCAGAGAATCAAACTTTGTTCATTTCTAATTCTCTTGCTCTGTGTATTACTTGAGAAATTGGAAACGTCTTTAGCGTAGGTTAGTCATAGTTGGAATTCTTAATCAGAAAATCTCAGCTATGACACTTTGAGTTTTATAAACCTTGTGCTCTTAGCTAATCAAAAATATAGGCAAGTTAGTTTTAGTTTACTTTCTTGAACACCATAGGCAAGAGGGAGCTTCCCCTCCTAATTTAAAGAGCAATTTATCTATGCATAGTAGTTTGTTTCAAATCCACATTCCAGAGGTGCAAATTTAAACAACAGTTTTCTAGCGCCCACCGTGGGGCACGAGGTATAAAACAACAAATAAAGCTTGCACTTTATGTCACAGATATGACTCTCTGGCATCCTACTGCTCCAATTCAACAACCTAATCTTATACCTCTAGTTATCTTGTCGAATTTCCAAATAATTGAAGGAGAGCAAGCGAACATCATTAGCAGCCTAAGGAGTTTCATCTTTGAGAAGAAGGAGACCCCTACTCAGTGGAGAAACGTTGCTGCTATTCTAGACAAAGAGGAAGAGAAAGTTGATATTACAGTCGAAAGGCCTGTCTTGCCACCACCTGTGTGGGTCTAGACAATCATGGCTTACATATTTTATACGAGGAGAACAAGATCAGATCCTCTCTTCCAAGGAGAAGTTGATTCAAAAAATCCTTTCCTTCCTCATACACCACCTACAAAAGTTGGAGAGTCGTCCAACAAAGTTCATGAGTTCAACACCATACCTGAGAATGAACAAGAAGAACATGTTGTTCAACTAGAAGCAATGGGAGATAACAACAAGGACAACCACAATCGCAATCGGAGAAGAGGACCCCCCACTGCCTTGGGGAGATCAAATCGGACCTTTGGCCTTGGCAACAAATCATGAATTACCTAAGGGGTTGAGAAAGCTCTTTCCACAGTTCCAAGGTGATGAAAGTCAACATCCTGATGATCATCTTTTAGCCTTTTCAATAGCTTGCATTGTTTTGCATGTAGCTCATGAAGATATTGTTGTACGTCTCTTTGTTGAGAAACTCGTGGGAGCTATTGCCGAATGGTTTAATCACCTGGAGCCGGGTTGCATAACCAACTGGGATATTATGACCAAGAAGTTTTTGTCAAGATTCAAGCTAGCTGAAGATAGCCACCAATTATTCGCCCAAATCTCAAATTCAAAGGAGGACAATGAACCAATGAGGGATTTTGTGGGAAGGTTCAATCGCCTAGTCACTTGTCTTTCATATACACTCAATCCCTCACCTGAGATCTTGTTGAGCAATTTTTTCAACGCACTTCCATCAGAGATAGCCTTTTTCTTGAAATCAGCTAATGAGACAGAATTGGAAAATGCACAACAAGGTGTCATAAAAATTGAAGACAACATGATCACTTTAGGAAAGATCAAGGGTGATACTATCAGGCCTTTGGTTCAAAGTTTTGCAGATCCACCACTTCAAAGAGTTGCTAATGAAGTGACTATTCTCGAGAGGCAATTACCTCTTTAGCCTACGCCTCTTGCTCAAGTTGCACCACCACCTGCCCTGCCTGCACCACAACCATACCAAGCACCACAACCATATCAATCTCAGTAGCCATACCAGCCGAAGAGAAATAACTTTTAGCCTTACAACAATTATAGGCCACGGGGGCCAGCTCCACCAAGGCAACTGGCTAACAACACACAAAATGTTGTGTTTTGCTCTTTTCATGATTCCACTGAACATACCGACACCACTTGCCAGAATGAACAAGATAATGGGATATGCCGAAGTTGTGCCTGCACCAAGTTTCATACCTACTCCAAGTTTGAATGTTGTCTTGATCAAACACTTCACAACAAGTAAAAGCTCAATTTTGAAGAACAAGATTGCCCGAGCTCTTTAGGAGGCCAATTTCTTGTTACGTGCAATGTGTTTAGTGTAATCTTTGCTTTCTTCAAGATCATCCAAAGCAAGTGGACTGACTTCTTAAATTTGTGAAGAAGGGACCCGTCAGGCAACCCACATTGCTTGAATCATTTGTTCCATCAGTAGACAAGCCTAAGCCCTTCTATATTTCTCTGTATATAGGGGGTTACAAATTGAGCAATTGTATCATTGATTTTGGAGCCTCAGACAACGTCATGCCTCTACAAGTGATGAACGCTCTAGGATTTTCATGCACTAAGACAAAAGACAAATGCTACTCACTAGAGTCCAAGTTAGTGTCGTTAGTCGGACAATTGAAGGATGCTCAAGTGAGGTTGGTGGCCTGTCCTGAGAAGAAAATCATGATGACCGTCTTAGTAGCTAACATTCCAGCTAGCTATGGGATGCTATTAAGTAGAAGCTTTTGCAAGGACCTCGGTGGGGAGATTCAAATGGATTGGTCTTGTGCGAATATTCCATTGAAGAATGGTACTTTCAAGCTGAAACCAGAGCCCAAGTCTTGATTTGCGGTGGTGAAGTCTCAAGATCCTCAAGCTCAAGTTTTGTATCAAGAAACAGGTCTTGGTACTTACGCCATGCTATTAGAGATACTTGAAAAAAGTCAAGAGGTCATGTGTACCATAGATGAATCAACAGATGATCCCAAGTTGTGGACTATGCAATTTGATGGCAGTTGTTTTACTGCTAGTTCGGGAGCAGTAATGGTGATAATTTCTCTTGAAGGACGGTTCTATCCATTTGCATACCACTTGTAATTTGAGTGTACAAACAACAAAGCGAAATATGAGGTGCTTCTACTAGGTCTCAAAAATGCAAAGGATATGGTGATCAAACATCTAATGGTCGAAGGTGATGCAAAGCTCGTTGTGAAGCAAGTTAGAGATCAATTCAAAGTGAAAGTAGATCGTCTCTGACATTATAGAAATAAGGTATGGAATGCAATAGATTGGTTCAAAGCATTTGATATCAAGTACATTCCACATCTAGATAATAGCAGAGCAGATGCCCTCGTAGTATCAGCTTCACTTTTCATGCCACATTCTAACTTATGTCAGAATGCATTCGCCATTAAGCTAATATACAGGCCAGTTGTACCTGACAACTATGATAATTGGCAAGTTTTTGACGATGATGACCACATTAAGGAGTTTCTTGTCATGGGAGATAATTTAAAGGAATTTTTCTTTGAGGGTAGTTCATTTACTCACAAAGAATCAATAACAAAAGCCTCTGATGTACCAAAGGTTATTGAAGACAAAGAAAGTTTAGAAGAACCAGATACAAGCATCATCCAGTTGAAAGGAAATAAGATTCCCAAGGGCTTGGTTTCCTTGGAGAATATTTTTGGCAGGCATGACAGATACATACAAGATCAAAGGGATTCAAGAGAGAGAACCTCTGCTAAATATAAACAAGTAAATATCGGCACAGATGACAAGCTTCGGCCTGTAAATCTGAGTACATGTTGCATTGCAGAGGAAAGTGAGAGGTTCATCTCTTTGTTTAAGCAATACCAAGATGTCTTCACCTAGTCATATGAAGATTTGAAGGTTTTTACACCAAGAAAATTGTCCCACACAATTCCTCTTAAACCTAAAGAGAAGCCCTTCAGGATAAAACAAAGGCACTACAATCCACGGATTCAAGATACCATCTACGTGGAAATCCAGAAGATGGTGAATGCGAAGATCATCTTTCCAATTCATCACTCCACCTAGGTGTCTAATATAGTTCCTGTATGAAAGAAGAATGGAGAAATCAGAATATGTGTCAATTTCAAGAACTTGAATCAGTCTTCTCTCAAGGATAATTATCCTCTGTTGATCATGGAGCATACCTTGCAAACGGTTACTGGTTCAGAGATGTTATCCTTATTGGATGGTTTTTCTGGCTACAATCAGATTGTAGTAACTGAAGAAGATCAGTATAAGACGTTGTTTACAACACCATGGGGTACATTTGCCTATGAAAGAATGCCCTTCGGCCTCATCAATGTCGATGCTACATTTCAAAGAGCCATGGATTTGGCATTTGGAGACTTGAGGAACAAAGTAATTATTGTCTACCTAGATGACCTCACTATTTTCTCAAAGACACGAGGAGATCATTTTTCATATCTAGGAAAAGTCTTCAAGAGATGCAAATACCACAAAATATCGTTGAACCCCAAAAAGTCTATCTTTGCGGTGACAGAGGGAAAGTTGCTTGGCCACATTGTCTCCAAGGAGGGAACACGAATTGACCCAAGTCAGGTTGAAGCCATCAGAAGTTTGTCTCTTCCAACTAGCAGAACAGGGGTACACTCTTTCTTCAGTAAGGTGAATTTCATACGAAGGTTTGTGTCAGATTTTTCTGAGTTGACTAAAGATATATCTGTTATGATGATGAAGAAGATTGTTTTCAAGTGGATGGAAAAAGGCAAGAAGGCTTTCACAGCAATAAAGGAAGCCATTAGCCGAGCTCCAGTGCCAGTTCATCCATATTTCGAAAAGGAGTTTATCCTTTATTGCTATGCAACAAAGCATACTTTGTCTGCCATTCTGACACAGAAGTTGAATGAAGAAACTAAGTCTCCTATAGCTTTTGTGAGCAATAGTTTCAAGGACAACGAATCACGATACTCTCAAATTGAAAAGGATGCATGTGCAGTGATTCGAGCTGTAAATAATTTCAGGTTTTATATCTTGAATTCTCACACCATTATATATGTCACAGATCCAATAGTTAAAAGCATGCTAACCTAGCAGGAGATGGACTCAAAGAGAGGAAACTAGGTCACAAAGGTACAAGAGTATGACTTGGAGATCAAGCCGACCAAGCTTTTCTGCGGGAGAGGTCTTTGTCAGTTGATAGCAGATGATGGTGATAAGAAGCTTCAAGCTCAAGGCATACCTCAAATTGAGCATGAAGAAAAAGAAGATCTTCCCATGGTCCTACTGATTGAATCTTCGAGAGAATGGTTTATTGAAATATGGTATTACTTGACTTATGGTGATTTCCCAAGTCACTTGGACAAGCAACAGAAGAGAACGCTAAAGCTAAAAGCGCAAAATTATGTGATTATCAACAATGTTTTGTATAAGTGAGGGCTTGACGGAACCTTCTTGCTATGTGTCACTAAGGATCAACAATGGCGCTTGCTGGAAGTTTTTCACAATCAAGCATGCAGTGGTCACTTTTCTTCAAAGGTGACAACTTTCAAAATATTGCGAGCATAGTTCTTTTCGTCGACCATGTTCTGTGATGCATATCAATGGGTGCACCAATGTTAGTTGTGTCAACAGTTTGTTGGCAAAACAAAGTTGGCAGCAACTCCTCTTAGGCCAGTTGTTATAGACGCTCCATTTTAGCAATGGGGTTTAGATTTTATTGGTCCTATCAACCCATGTTCCAGCAAGGGGAATATTTATGTCCTCACAGCCACTGATTATTTCACTAAATAGGTTGAGGCTATTCCCACCAAGTGGGCTATGTCTGAGGTCATGTGTGACTGCTTGAAGGAAAACTTTGTTACACGCTTCAGAGTGCCTCACAAAATTGTGACAGACAGTGCAACATGTTTCTCATCTGAGGAACTATTGGAGTTATGTTTTGAGCACGACATCACTCTATCTCATTCATCAAATTATCAGCCCCAAGGTAATGGTCAGGTTGAATCGTCAAATAAGAACATTGTCACAATTATATGCAAGTTAGTTGATTCTAGTCAACAAACTTGGCATAAGAAACTCTATGATGCTCTCTAGGCTGACAAAATTACTCTGAAGAGAGTCATTGGTACTTCACCCTTCATCCTCATGTATGGTACGGAGGCTACAATACCTATCACACTGGAGTTGTCCACTTTCCAGCTAGCAACCATAGTAGAAGATCGAGAGTTCACAAATTCTATTCAAAAGCGCATCATGTACCTGACTAAGCTTCAAGAAGAAAGGGTGGAGGTGGTAGACAAAATCACTCAACACCACGAATGAGTAAAGAAAAAATTTGACAAGAAATCTCGTCAGCGAGATTTCAAGGTTGGATATCAAGTCCTTTTGTGGTATAAGAGACATGAGCCCAAGGGAATGCATGAAAAATTTGATTCCTTGTGGCTAGGACCGTTTAGAATTCACGAGCTCACTAGGGAGAACACTTATATTCTTTCACACTTGGATGGAAGTCTCCTCCCTCTACCACACAGTCGGCAATACCTGAAGCACTTCATCCCTTCGAGGGTGGAGTAAGTATTCCTGAAAATCAATCTTTGTAAATAATTTGTGTTTTCGTGATGTGTTTCCCCTTTTCGTGATGTGATCGTTATGTTTTGTTTCCCCTTTCCGTAACAGTCTTGTCGTGTTTTAGGTGATTAGGAGTCTTGTTTTAGGTGATTTCTAGGGAAGTCCAACTATTAGGTGATTTTTAAGGAAGTCTAGTCAAAGGTGACTTAGGGAAAGTCTTGCAAATAGGTGATTAGGAAATGATGTTGACTCCGATACCCAATGGACAAGGCACTGGACTATGCTGCAAACTCCAAAGATTCTATGGTTCTCCTATGTCGAAAGTATTTGCCATGGTCCCCAAACAGAGCTAATGTTGTACCCCAAAATTAAAATTTTTGTTACACTTAGGTATCTTGAAGAAATGAGTTAAAGTCTTGTTAAATTTGTCAAAATGGTCAAAATTTGGGTTTGCATGTCTTGCATGAGGGGTAAAAACATGAAATCTCCAAAATATGACGATATGGGTCTGTTCAGAGCGACTTAATCTACAAAACCTAGATTTCAGTTTTTCATCCCTACTTTTTAGGAAAACTGCTAATTTTAGAAAATTTCTAAAAATCGTAACTTTTTCTAGGTTTTTATGGGTTTCTTTCTAAAAATAGAAAGTTGGTTCGTTAGGGTTCAAATTGATTTTGGTTGGCTCAAAATACTTCCTCATCAGGCTGGTGCAGTCAGAATCAAGAAACGATCGGTTTTTCCCTAGTGGGTCTATTATGCTTTTTCCATTTCAAAAAGCATTTCAGGAGCTTCAAAAGTCATCAATGGAGGTCAGTTAGCTGCCAGGCATCAGATTCAACACGCAAGCACTAAACAGAAGATGGGATGGTGAACATGCACGAAAAAGGAAGAAGGAAGGTGAAATCTACAAAATTTGGACTGCCTACCAGCCATGGGCGCCCCAAAAGGAGATAAGCGCCCATCTTTTTAGGACATCAGATGATGGAATTAGGGTATGTGCTTCCAAACAAAGTTGTTCAAAATCTTCCTAGCTCCGTAACGAATCTAGCAATACAATCATCAGATCATTCAGTCACCCAGAATTCAAGGTCAAATAGAGAGGTTTCAACCAAAATAAAAAATACAAATCATGAAAATGTTAGAAATTTTTCTAAGTCTGCGAACTTTCAGTGCCCTAGGTGCCCAGGGGCGCCCAAATTTTTGGAGGTTCAAATTCAACAGTTAGGGTTTACAAATGTGCTCATTCTCTTCAGGATTCAGTCAGCTTCGCAACGGATGTCTTTTTCAGAGCATCTAACTGGTCGATCTCAAACAAATCCAAATCAAACTGAAGGTATAAAATGAAGGTTCAAATTTGAAGATGAAAATCAGATGAAAATATTCTAAGTCTAGAGCAAATGGGCGCCCCTTAAAGAGAAAGGCATTGATGATTTTGAAGGCCCAAATAAATGATTTTTCTAGTGAAGCCTCCAAGATGACTTCCTCAAAATTGATCAGGCTTTCCAACGAGATCGCCAGCACGTCAATCAGAGTTGGCAGTCGCCAGATGCAGTAGATGAAACAAAGGGTCTAATAAGAGCCAAAGTTAAAGGCAAAGAAGAAAATACTGAAAAATGACTAACTCTGGTGAAGTTGGGCGCCCCAGCTTGCTAGGGGCACCCAAGGTTTTGAAGCTCTAAATGATAGAATTTGTCAACACAGCCTCTAAGATCACCTCGTCAGATTCAATTGAGCTATCCAATGAAGCTGACGGTTAATCAATTAGATTAGTGTAGCTCCCAAAAATGAGATTTCATCAGAAGATCAAAGGGAAATGAAGAACTTGAAAATCATGCAAAAATGGCTAACACTGTGAAGGTTCAGAGCCCCATAAGGAAATGTGCACTAATGATTTTGAAGGATCAGACGAAGTTTTTAGCTAGAAGTGCCTCTAGGGTGATCTTCTCAGAATCAGTCAAGCTTCGTGATGAATCATCCAACTCGTCCACCAGATCAACATGGAAGCCAAAGATTAGGGTGAAAGTAGGGGTTCAAATTTGAGAAATGTTGAAAAACTCACAAAAATGACTTAGTCTGAGAGAAGTTGGCGTGCCTAGCCAAGAAGGGTGCCCAACTTGCCATGCCTTGCTAATTTTCTCAAAATTTCAAAATTACAAGTTGATGAGAATGTCCAAGTTCAATATATCAGAGGATTTTAGGGTTTGCATACATGAAAGCAAAAGAAAGTAGGGTTTTCTCAAGCCTAAGGCTTATTTAAGAAGGCTTTCATCATTCATTTTTTATCATTCTTGCAGGTGACATCCTAGGGAGAAGAAGAGCAACAGATTTGAAGTTTTAATTCAAGATTCAAGAGCTCAAGGTTGTTGATTCTTCATAAAAAATTTCAAACTAGCAACATAAGACCTTGCTTCTTCATGCTTTTTTCATTTAGAAGATCAAATTTTTGAAGGAGAAGGTCAAAGCTTTCAATTTTCAATCATCTGGGTTTCTTCATCTCATTCTTCTGAAGAATTTTTGAGGAAATTGATCAAATTGTAGTAGCTACTTTTTCCTTGCATGTCAATGAAATCTTCAGGGTTTGCAAATTTTGATCATCTAGGTCCTCTCAAAATGTTCTTCTGAAGAAAAGCCATATCACAACTTTTTTCAAGAAAATTTCAAATTCTAGGGTTGGCTGCTTTTTCGATCAAACCTCAGTGTTTTTCAAATCTAATCAACTGGGTTCATTTCTAATTGTATTCTAAACAAAACCCATGTGCCAGCTTTTTCAGTGAAAAATTGAAGAAATTAGGGTTTGTTGCTTTTTCAATCTAAATTCAAAATTTTCAAAAACGGACGATCTAGGTTGTCTTGCAACGAAATTTTGAGCAAAACCCATATCTAAAAAAAGAATCCAATTTTTTTTTCTGTTTGAGGAAGAAAAACTAGTATTCTAAAAATAGTAAGTTGCTAAAAACTTGTCTGAACCTAGGCGAGTTTACAGTCATTCTTCAAGGTTTTCGAAATGGAATACACTCCCAATGATTTTTAGACCAAATAAGCTCTCTACCATGACTTCATCAAAACAGCTGAGACAGACTTGCATCACATCAAGCCGATGTTTGATCTACATGCTTTGGAGAGCGCATGCAACACTGCAATCAGAAACTTGGGACACTTTGGACTCCTCGCAACAGCGTCCATTCCTATTGCAATTTAGAGCGTCGAGTTTGTAATCGCTTGCATCAAGCATTACAATTCGGCGACATAGGAGATTCAGTCAATAGATGGCAAATTGATTTGCAGTTTGAAACCTGACATGATCGAGAAATGCTTCTCAATTCCCCCTTGGCCTGAAAGTGTGACTATCTCTAAGGGCGAATGTGAAAGGATGTGGGAAATGCACAAGGACAAGTATAGTAAGAAGAGTGCTCAAAGATGGAGAAGACAAAGCAGCCCACAAGGCTAAAATACGACAACTCAGGCTCTTCATTTCAAATCTTGTCCAGGGTACTTCACAAGCCACTCAATTGTCACCCTAGGTATTAGAGACACCAATTGATCACCAACAATTAAGGCAGTTGGTGATATGCAGAAAACAAACTCAAGAATGGGTAGAAGGTTTCATTGTCAAAGGGAAAGAAATCATTGCACAAATGTTTCAGTTGAGGAATAACGCTCATGACTTACGTCAAATCCTTCAAGGGTTTGAGTAGTCAATGGCAGAGGTAAAGCCTAGGCATGAAATCATAATTGTTGAATTGAATATAGCCTATGGTGCTTCAGCCTCAAAAGAACACAAGAGGCAGATTCTTGCATGGAAAGAGTGTCATATCTTCAAGGTGAAGACTTATGAGAGGATAGTTGAGGAGTTCATTGCGTATAGGCAAAGGGTAGTTGAGGCTTTCTTGTTTGTAAATGAGTTTATTACAGAGATTCCAGCTCGATGTCATCATGATGATGGCTCCTATATCAGACTTGATGAAGTGCAAAATTAGTTTTAGAGTGTTGTTCGCAATAGTGATGGTGGCATGAGTCACATTTCCATGATGTCAACAAAGTTCGAGAAAGCAGCCAATGAGATCAAAGATTTCCTGAGATCGATTTCAGATGGAGAGGATATCTTGGAAAAGCACAACCTTGCTATCGATGGTATAGATGCACTGAATCGGGACACAATTTCCAGCTTTCTAGTAGATGTAATTGAAATCTAAAGCTACTTTCTTCTAGAAGCTTTCTTCCAGCTTTCTTTCTATTCTCGAAACAATTCTTATCCATTCTTTGAAGAAGAGAAATAAGATAAATTGTAATAGTTGGCATTTCTAGCTTTTCCTACTTTCTTAGCTGTTAGATGTTATCTTCTTTTAGTTTTAGAAATAAAGCTTGCTTGTTGAGCAAGCCCTAGTTGTAAAAGCAAGGAGATTTTAAGGTTCCCTACTCCTCTACTTGCCTATAAATAAGAGCAGCCTTGCTGATTTATTTTCAACCATGCTAGTGATAACAAAACGCTGAGCCTAAGTGCCTTCTATTTGTTATTCAGTGTTGTTCAATTGTGTTATGATAGCAAATTGTTGAGTCTCCTTTAGCCAACAAGTAGTTGTTGTAATTGTTGTTCTGTTTGTGTAAGAACAAGATTGCAAGCCTCTTTAGCTGCAATTTCTTGTTACGTGCATGTGTTTAGTGTAATCTTTGTTTCAGAAGTTTGAGAAATAAAGTCCCGAGCCTCTTTTGCCTCGATATAATGTCTCAAGTTTTCGTCTATTGTGTTATACTTATATGATCTTAAATTTCAGCTTGCATTGAAAGTAAGTATATGTATGTTGAGAGGAAAGTTTGTCTAAGTACGTATATTGTGTTATGCTTATGTGATCTTAATTTCAACCTACATTGAAATTAAGTAGATGTATGTTGGGAAAGAGTTTATTTAGGCACTTCATCAAAGAATCAAACTTTGTTCATTTATAATTCTCTTGCTCTGTGTATTACTTGAGAAATTAGAAACGTCTTTAGCGTAGGTTAGTCATAGTTGGAATTCTTAATCAGAAAATCTCAGCTACGACACTTTGAGTTTTATAAACCTTGTGCTCTTAGCTAATCAAAAAGATAGGCAACTTAGTTTTAGTTTACTTTCTTGAACACCATCGGCAAGAGGGAGCTTCACCTCCTAATTTGAAGAGCATTTTATCTGTGCATAGCTGTCCTTTTCAAATCTGCATTCTAGAGGTGCGAATTTAAACACCAACACTAGAGAAATATGAAAATAACACATTAAATACAAAAATTAAATATATTATAAAATATACCAATAAATTTCTTAATTATAATCATAGAAGATGTGTTAAAATATGAATTTCAACTTCTTCTTTTTTGGATACTACATGGGTGTCCCCCGACCTTGAGGCGAGCTAGGGCCAGACTAGTCCCCTGTGGGTGAGATCCCCCACCTACAAGAAGTCTCACCTCTTAATCTCAGGAGCAAAGTCGAATCCGAGACCAATGGGGAGAAAACCCACTGCCCAAGCCAACTCTACTACCCGTTTGGACTATATGAATTTCAACTTTTAAAATACATATAACTTTTACTTTCTCTTAATATAATTGTTTTTGGCAAATGTAAACTCATGTAACCAAGAACTATTTTATCCTTGGATTCCTCAAGTAATTTCTTAGTTGGAAAGCATGCATAGCCAAATTGGCCTCCATATTAAAATTGATAGCTATTTTAGAGGAGGCAATGTGATGTAGGGCCAATGCCATAAGCTACGAGATACAAAGGAAGAAGAGGTGGCAGTAGATATAAGAGTTTGAATTTTGGGAGTGCTCGAGTATTGCTAATCAGTGAACCTTAAAACAATAATTGGAAGTGGCGAAAAAATTATCTTAAAAAACGTAAAAAAAAAATGTAAAAAGTGGTCTATGTCCACCATTTCGACAAATTCGCCCATCAATGCTATTCGTGATAAATAATTTTGAATTTTTTTTAGTTAAAATTTTTGCATTTCTACTTTACAAAAGATGAGTATATAAAAAAAAATAACAATTTGTAAATGAATTTACAAACAAAATTCCAAAATTGATTGGTTGCAAAACAAAACTAGTAACCACTGTTGCTATAGTTCTATGTCATAACAAAAATTAACAAGGTAAGTAGGATAGATATCTTGAAGACGTCTATCTTAAAAATTGGAAATATATCAATTTATTAGTTTTTATATATAGAGACATAAATTTTATTATATCTATATTGTTTTTATAATATGTTTGTTTTAATTTTATTTTTTAAAAATATTTTTTTAATTTTTAACATAAAGACAAAAAATATATTAAAATAGAAACAAATTACGAAGTGGATATGTCAGTCTTAAAAGGACTCTTTATACACCAATTCCAAAAAATCATCTAAATGGATTGAAAACAAAATAAAATAAAATAAAAATCATTTATTTGCATCTATTTTTTTATATTTATATTTTAAACATTTTATTATTATTTAAAATTTCATTAAAGATTATTAAACGATAAAATAATGTTTTAAAACAATAAGTTTTTCTTTGTCTATTACTTTTTTTAAATATTTGTTGATAAATTTTAATTATGAAGTAGAAGATTATTTTTTTTAATTATTTTTTGATTAATTATTTAATTTTTAAATAAAATTTTATCTGTGTTTGTTCTTTTGTATTTTCATTTGATTAGTTATTTAATTATTTAAGATCTATATCTTTATTCAATCTTGTCAAATTTTCAACTATAATTAACAAATAAAAATATTTATCTCAAGTTAAAAAATCATTATTACACTACTATACTTAAATTTATTTTGGTTTATTATCCCAAATAATTGAAATGTAAAATATTTCTAATATGACTCAAATAAATTGCACAACTTACATTTCATTTAATATAATAAAAATAATGTTAGATTTTCAAACATTTTTCTTGAGTTTTATTTCTAAACTTTCTTGGTACACTTTGAAAAGGAAAATAATAATGATTTTAATGTTTGTGTCACTAAGACAATAGTCTATACAAAATGGTAGAAAATGTTCTCAAAAGTTCAGTCAAATATTGATAGAGAAGCAGATGGCATGGATGAGGGTAGAGTTTTAATGTGTTGTTTATTTTAGAAATATTACGTTATTTTTTTGATATGTAAGTGTTACACCCCGTGTGTTATTACCTATTTACTATTACCTTGTTTGGTTAAAATGCTTTAATATATGTGTGAATGTGCTTTGTAAATGAATCTTGATGGAAACAAGATGAATGAATGTTTAATTCAATTTAATGTTTTATAATGATTTTGAAGATGAAATATATGATGCATATAAATGTATTGTTATTAGCTAACTATTGTTATGATGTAGTAAGTTGAATGCAGGAACAGGTTCAAACCTCTAGAAGAGAGGGGAAGTATCACTTAAGAGAGAAACCTGGTCTGATAACCCTTAATGAGCCTAACTGAGCATACACACACTCACACCCTAGTTGGTCTAAGATGAGTCGAGTCAATTTGGGTAAATGGTAAGTGATCTTCAATTTTGGTCGTGAATGTTTATATTGGTTGAAGATCTTGTTCTATGAATGTTTTATTTGGGAAATGTGATAAAGTCTTTATGTCAAGTGAAAGTCCTTCCTTGTGTGTTCATATTTATATCGATGAGGTATATACATAATATATATATATATGTGTGTGTGTGTGTGTGTGTGTGTGTGTATGATAAAATCATACATATGAGTAAATATGTGTGCGCATGAGTATAGTAGGTAGACATATCTACGCATGCTCATGAACGGATTACCCATATGCATGGGAATATCGATTGGACGAAGGTATATATATATATATATATATATATATATATATATATATATATATATATATATATATATATATATATATGTCAATCAATGGAAATGAGAGTATATGTGTTTATATAAAGATATTAAAATAATATTATATATACATAACACACACACACATATATACATATATATATTAATACATATGTATATAATTACATATATACATATATATTAATATATGTATATATTTGTGTATATATATAATCATTATTTTTAATATATGTTTATATACTTATTAAATTGGCAAGTAAAGCATTTGGTAATCTTGAGATTTTATATATATATATAAAATTATATAATGTTATATTTTGAAATATATATAGCGCATAAGTTGATAAGTTTAAAGCACTTTAAGTAATGCCTAGCGCATTATAGCGCTGTCATATATGTAAATGTTGTGGCTAAGTTTATAATCTGCACATAAAGCAAACTTTGAATAAGTCAGTAAAGACTTATAAAACTACACATGGAAATAGGAATACAGTGTTTACATTGCAAGAGGAATAAAGGCAACTTTAACAATGTTGAAATGGTCTTTGACTGCGCTATATAAAGGGGTGCTAATATATGAATATGTGGCACCAAACTTTGGGAAAAAATAAATCAGTAGAAGTTTAAACCCGTGCCATGTACAAGTACAACATTATGATAAATGTAAAATTCAGTCAACGTAAACTTGGTAGAAATATAAAAAGGTAGTCAACTTGCAAACCAAGTAGGAAACCTGCTAAAAGGCATCGTTGTCCTTTGACTCAGTAAGAGAGTCATGTTGTCTCATGAACTAAGTCAACTTAGCCATTCGAAATGTGAGGACTGTCATGTGTTGCAATCTGAGAGTTTAATTAGCTGAGTCGTTGCATGGGAGTAGAAAGGTGAAAAAATTATTAGATTGTTTGTAGCCTTTGGATGCTCAAATTTTAGTATATATAGAGGTGCTCTCTTTACCATTTGTTACACTTTTCATTTTGAATACTCTTTTTTTATTCTACTATATTTTTTATGCAAGTGAGTTGAGAGCTTGAGAGTTAGTGAGTTGCTTTGTTATTTTACATTTGAAATTTTTGAGAGAATTGGTAAGAGGCTAGAAGTAGAAGCTAGGTTGAACTTAGAGGAAGTAGCAAGCAGGCTCGAGGAATTGATCTAGGAAGGAAGATTTATCAGTTGGAGCTTTTATACGGGCATGTGGATTTCTATTCCTTTGTTATTTATGTTGGAAAAGTTATTTATTCATGGTTGTGATGTTTGGAGAGGAATGATTTAAATATGTGTTATGATGCTTGAATATGCTTGCATGTTTCTTGGTTGATTCTTGTATTTATGAAACCTTTCAATTTGGTTTATACTTATATAGATAAATATATCCTATATTGGAATTTATATGATTGTGTTCTATTTATATTATACATAGTTTGTCAATACTATATGTAAGTTGTCAATACTATTTGTATGTAGCATGAAATAAGATGTTGCTTGATTTACTTTAGTAGCAATGTCATTTTAAATACAAGTTATTAGTTGGTTATTCCTAGGGTTAGAATAATACATGGGAAAGGGGATAATCTATGTATAGAGTATGAGTGTTCAAAATCAAATCAAGTTAGGAAGGTGGGTGAATGTGTGACCTCCACTCTAAATTCTGGGTGATGAATACTTTGGCCAAAGTAGTGTAAGTAGCCACTGTGTACATTGTTAGTTCATTGTGATCTGAGTTTATATACTAGGCACGGATTGTCATGCATGTAGGTTGTAGCCACTGTATGGTAGCTCTAGATATGTAGGACACACCACCATGCTCAGGAAAGGCTAGGATTACGAGGTTACCAAACCAATCTCTTCATAGAAGGGTAAGGCCATCTTACTAGTTTGGTAAATGTGAGGGGGACCACAACAAGTCCATAGTTGACAGAAAAGCGCTTGAGTGATGCTTCTCCTCATATAGTTGGGGGCCAAGATTTGAGGAGGATATTCTAGACCATTTGTATTTATATTTTAGTAAGGTCGTTGAAACTATGTATGTAATCTTGTATCCATCTCTATGGAAAATTGTAAATGTGAAATGCCATCTTGAAATTATGCAATGTGAAACCATTACTTGTATTAATGAAATGATTCTTTGATTATGCAATGAGAAAGTTTAGAATGGTTTGTTTCAAATATATATTAGTTATTCAAAAGAAAAGAAATTTTTTATTGCTCGTAATGTTAGTAACATAAATTGTTCACTTGTGGGTAAAACATAGTAAAATTTAGTAGGTAGAACAATGAACATGTTACAGTAAGTTAAAATTTTATTGATGTGAAAAGAGAGTTACATGTATAGGGTCATCTTGGCTCCTATCAAAGATACAATATATTTACAACATCAATACTCGGGGAGATTCTAAACCCGCGTAGGGGCCATTTTTAGCAATTTTCCTTTACCCAAGCACCCGACCAAAACCCCAACACAAAATAGAGGCTTTGACAATACCAAGTTGACTACCCATTTCGTCATTAATCAGACATGTTTACCCTACTCTTGGGTATAGAAAATCAAACAAAACACCATGACTATGCAAATTACGGAGGAATTGAAACCCACTAGCCTTTGGGTAAACATATACTGTTGATTCAAAAAGCGCCATACCTACATTTTAGTGCCCATGAACCTACTTGGTGCATACACCCGAGCTTAGTATGCAAAAATTGCCATGACACTGCAGCCACTGACCTCAAAATTTTAAACCGTCGAGCACCCCATTAGTTCCTTATGCTTCTAGAGTTTGAATGTAATTATAGAATTCCTCAATCGAAGACTATTCATTCACGTCTTCCAATAGTAATTTTTTTTTTCAAAAACCGGAACCCATGCATTGCCCGACCTTTGATAATCATTTGTGGCCTCTATTTGAATATGGCATCAAGGAAAGTTATCTAGCATCTCATATATGTGAGCCTTATCAAAAAATCCATGTCTATGAAGGTAATCGGCTCCACACCACCAAGCAATTAAAAACCATGTTGGAATAGCACCGTGCCACACAAATTTAAATGCAAAGGCATGGTTTCCCACACCACAAATCCACTATCCTACCTAGAAATTAAATGCTACAGCCCCAACATAGTCCTTTCAAATGTGTGAGCTCGTCCTTTGAGCTCCCATCTTAAATTTTGTATTAAATTTATTTCAACTTGCTATCCGCCCCATCAGCACCTGATTTTTCCAATTTGCCAGCTTCACTATTCGCCTCTTGAAATGTGTGGTTGATTGAAAAATTGGAGAATCCCCTCAAGGCCTAGAGTTTCTAATTCATCGTGTTGCCTAATCTCACTGCATTGACCACTAACATGGAATCTCCTTCTAAGACAAAATTTTCCAATTTTGATTCCCTACATAATCTTGAACCATAGATGAATGCTTTAAACTTTGCTTCATTGTTTGTCCCTTTCAAAAGAGGCGCTAAGAGGCTACCTATCAATGAACCTTCCCAATCTCTTATTATACAACCTACTTTTGACGGGCCTAGATTTCCCCTTGAGGCCCCATCAAAATTCAACTTAAACCACCCAATTATTTAATTACAAAGAGTCATGTCTCATGTAAGAGATGCACCTGTCCATATATGTATTTAAGGATCTTTGGATCCATATTTTTCATTGTAGAAAATATAATATCATGTTTAAGATCTTCATTTTCTACATGGTATCAGAGCCATATAAACTTATGTGCTTGAGTATTTAAACTAATCATCATCATTTGTAAGTTGTTTAAATCTACCTTTCGAAAATATTAAATTTCAAGCGTGATGAAAACATGAGGTGAAGATATAAACATTTGACTGCTAGGCATTTCATTTTCTAGTGGCTTAATCTCTTGTTGAGCTTGAGAAAGAACCTTACAACACTGCTATTCTTTTAGCATGGCATAGATCAACGATTTCATTGCCTTCACATCTTCACATTCCCACCTAAATTTTCATCTAAAATCATTTCTTGCATAGATTATGAGTTGTAAGATTAACAAATCACCAAATTCACGTATGTTTAAAAGGCATTCAATGGCAATAATGGAAAAACATTGAGAAAATAAAGAATTCCACTGAGCGAATGATAGAATAGAGAATTCCAACATATGAAATGTGAAAGAGGAGGTCTCACAAGGAGAAAACAAGTCAAGCAGGAGTGAATTCTTCTATAAACATCTAAAAAGTGTGAAGCAATAAAAGACAATTTTTAATTTGAGCATCAACAAGAATAATAACACAAAACAAAGAACCATAAAAAAGGCCATTCATATTGAAATTGGTTATGAATACACTAACATAAGGTGTGAATATTTTTGTGTAAGGATTCCATATTGTTTGGATTTTATAACTAAAAGGGGAACAAAATCATATATTTTTTCTAATTAAAGAATTCTTTTGAAGTTGTGCAAGGATCTTGAGAATAGTTTGTGGAGAATCAAAGTTTTTTTTAACGAGATGTGAATATCTCTAAAATCTAGTCATTAGAGATTTGTATGGGTTGTTTATGAAAGGGAAGGAAAAAAAAGACATTGAGCTACAAAATAAGTAGCAAATCATTTCAAATCATGGAAGAGTGAAGGTGATAAATCCACCAAAATTAATCGCCATTGGGTATTACATAAGTAATTTGCACAGTTAAATTTTAACTATATAAGGAAATCATTTTCTAATGGGAAAGGTTGGTAAAACATAAAGGAAGGAAAATAAAAAACTTAATATGTATGAATAATAATTTGGAAGAACTTGAGAAAATTAGAAGTAAAAATGAAGAATTAGAAGCGGAAAATAGGTCACAAAAGGAATATATATCAAAATTGAGAGAAGAAAACCTTTTGTTCAGTCAATTACTTGAAGCTTACGTAATAGAAAATTAATGTTTAAAGTCTAAACCTACACTATGTAATGTGTCATGTGATACAAGTGATTTGTTTTATTCATTAGATGAATTGATTGATAAATGTGATATAGCTAAAGGCTCTTTTGGTAAAAAGTGTAAGGAAGACAATAATATTATTGAATTTGTAAATATTGTTAATCATGAGGATAATGAGAAAGGATGTTCTTCAAAGAATGTTGGATTTAAGATAATGAAAATAATGGGATACAAAGGAAAAGGTTTGGGAAAATATGAACAAGGAATTATAGAGCCCATTGAGCCAATAGTAAGGCCAAAAAATGAAGGCCTTGGATATGTTAGTGGAAATAAAAATGATGAACTATAGGTGTTACAAGTTCAAAAAAATTATTTCAAGAAAAAAAATGCATACAATGTTCTCATTGTCATAGGCATGGACATAAAAAAGAGATGTGTTGGGATCTTCATCCTTATACTATTTGTGGATTGAAGAACCATTACGAGAAATTTTGTTGGAACAAAAAATGGAAGAAACAACCTCTAAAAGATTGTATACAAATGGATTGTGGATGGATTGGTGTATCTAATTGGAAAAAGGTCACAAATATGTTAAAAATATTGTGCAAACATAAATATTCTCATTTCAAACAAAATAACAAATCATGTAAGGTCAAATATCATCCTCAAAACCATATAATCTATTATATGAATTTTGACTACTATAAAGGCTACTCAAATTCTATCCATGAATTGGTACAAGATTTAAAGTTGGAGCATTCATATATGTAAGATTTAAATTTGGAGTACTCATATATATAAAATAAGTACAGTTGATCACAAGATCATTGCTCAATGGTTGTAACGTTGATTGCAAAAATCATTGTTGAACCTAAAGTTATACTATTGATTGCAAAGATCATTGTTGAACCTAAAATTTTCAAGTACTGATCACAAAGATCATTGTTGAATAGTTGTAGCATTGATCACAAGTTGCTAAATTTGTGAAAGACTTGATCATAATGATCATTGTTGAAATTGATTGTAGAGATCATCTAAAGGTTTTGGTCGCAATGATCATTGTTAAAATTGTTCATAAAGATCATTACTAAATCGTTGAAGGATTTGATCGAAAAGATCATTTATTGAATATGATCGCAAAGATCATTGTTAAAATTGATCATAGAGATCATTTCTAAATTTGTGAAGTTCTTGATTGTAAACATCATTGGGAATGCTTCACTTCCTTTTTTGATATAACTATGGAGAATGTCTTACTATGGATAATGATGGGCATGTTGTACCCAAAATATTTTTTTGGCATTTTGCTTAAATTGAGCTAAATCATGTAAAATGTTAGCAAAAGTTTGTTTTAGGTCAAACCAAACATAAGGTTTTTGTGGGTTTGTATCAAGGAAGATGCTTGCAAATTTATGAAAATTTGGAAATTAGGGTTTTGTACCCCTATTTTTAGGGAAACCCCCGAAAATAGGACCTTCTTAGAAATGATTGAAAATGATTTTGATAGGATTAATCGACTTCACGATCATAGTGGTCAAGTCAGAATCATCAAAAAGTATGTTTTACTCTGGTGGGTCTATTTCTATTTTTCCAAAAGAAAGTTAGGAGCTCTGCAACCAGTAATGGCAAATTGGCCAGTACTAGGTGTTGAAAGCTAAGCCTCAAAAGCTTCAACGAGGAATCCATGGCAAAAATGTTGAAAAAGATGATATCTCATGAAGGGGATTTTCAAAACTGAAAAAAGCCTAAAATTGGCTAACTTTGGAAAACCCATGCCTTACTCCCTGGGAGGAACTGCAGCTAAAAGGTAAAAGTGAGCTGAAAGGTAAAAGTGCCCTTGCTAGCTAGGGGCGCCCTTCTTTTTGAGACACCTGATGAAAGAATCAACAATTGCTTTGTGTAAGGAATTTTTTTAACTCCCTATCTGCCTCTCGATCAATCCAACATCACGTTCATCGGACCTGTTAGGCAATTAGAGGCAGTAATCAAGTAGAAAATTCCAATGATGGAGACTGAATGAAGAACATTGGAAAATATGCTAAGTGTCATGAAAAAGCGCCCCTGCTGAAGAAAGGCATCTAGTCTTTTGGGCATGCAAATGCAATCTTTTTGTTGAATAACCTCCAAGATGACCTCCATTTTGATCAATCTCGACAATGAAACCGTCAGCAAAGACATCTGACAAAGCAATTATCTGATGATAGAGATCAAATCAAGGCAGTTTACAACATCAAAATAATTGGTTGAAAAGTCAAAAGCACCCCTATTGAAGAAAGGCACCCTTTCTTTTGAAGACCTAAAACTGACTTTTCGAAGTTGTGAAACTAGTCATCCTTTCCAGGACTAGGTTATCCGATGAATCTTCAAACGAGATCATCAGACTCGTCAGTTAACGACAATATTAGATTGAAGCGTGAATGGTCTAAATGGAGAAACTAAAAGAAAGTCATAAAAATTGACTAAGTCGGGTGAAAAAGCGCCCCTGTTGAAGAAAGGCACCCAGTCTTTTGGAGCCTTAGATTCAGTTTTTAGGCTTAACATCTCCTAGGCATATCTCTTCAGCATGGTTCCAACTCAACAACGAATCTATCAACAGCTACTCAAGATCAACTGAACGACCAAGAGCAAGGATCGAACAGAGGATCTTCACCACGAAAAAATAATGAAAAAGTGTTCAAATTCAAAAAGGACGCCTAAATTGGTCAAAGCAAGATTTGTTGACTAAGTTAGAGATTTTGAAGGCAAAATTGGTTCAAACATCCCACAATCAGTGGAAATCAGTTTTTAGAACTCCAGATCAAGCCAAATCACTCCAAAATCATGAGTTGGCACCCAAATTTGAAGGATTCAAACTTGAATCAATATGTAACAACTCTAGGTGTCCCATTTCATTATTTATTTTGCAGGTTGAAGAATCAAAACAACCATTTTTTCTCCAAGGCATATTTTCAAGATCTGACAAAGGTTTTGGATCGTTCTTCATTATTTTTGAAGATCAGTGGCACAAAGGGATTTCTTCTCAAAGGCTGCATCCAGAAGCATATTTTTCCAGAAAGGCAAAGAATGACTTCCAATCTTCATCTTGTCTTATTCCTCTCTTCTTTCTTAAAACTTCTTGCATGTCCAAGAAAACAACAGATAATCACAGATCTGACCAATTAGGTATGATCAACATAGCATTTTCAACAAAACCCGCGTGCCAAATTTTACCAGAAAAAGTTGCCCTATTGCCCTTATTTTTTAGGGTTTCTAGAAAAAGTCACAATTTCAAAAATCAAACAAACTCAGCTTTGAAGCGCCAACAATACCCATGTGTCAAATTTTTCTGGGAAAAATAAGCCTCTCCTGCCTTTGAAACCTCTGCCCCGAAGGGCTCTTGTATGTACAAGGAAAAGTGATTTTTTTGGATTTCTAACGTTCTAGGTCCATTTAGAAAATTATTCTAAGTAAAACCCGTGTCTCATATTTTTTTTCATAAAATTACCCCTCGGAAGGCTATTTTTAGCAGTTGCAGAAAAAGTTGTCTGAACATATCCATGTTTGCAGTCAACAGTCGAGTTTTTCAAAATACAATACTCTCAAGTTGAAATCAAGACCAAAATGGTCCTACTTCACGAATTCTTGAAAACATTCGACACAAACATGCATCAAGTGAAGCCCGTAGTCAAGATGGACGCATTGGAAGGCGTAAATGACATCACCATTCAATGGATAGCCAAATACGAAAGGTAGTCATTCCAAACATAGAGCCACCACCAACCACTAACACACTAGCTTCCACATTCCATGTCAATAAGGTCGGATGATGCAGCTGCAAAGAAGATCGAATATCAAAAGCAGTTTGCAAGAGGCAGAAGAAGTCAACGCCTGGTTAGAAGAATTGTTGACTAGTGGAGAAGAGGTGTAAAGAACCCACAAAGGTCATCCTACCCTCCAAAATGGCATTAATGACGATTGGAGTTAACTTGATCCCCCTTTCCAAATTAACTCTAAGTCCCACATATCATGCATGTTAGATCCCATTAATTGTGGATGTCTATTTTGACTTCCATGATTTGTGGATCTCAAATCTCCACTAAATGTGGATGTCTATTTTGGAGACACATTTTGTAATTAAATTTCACCTTTAGTTTAGTTTCAGTCAACTGAAGTAGTTTTCCAGTTGACTCTTTGTTTAGTTTCAGTTAACTAAAGTAGTTTTCCAATTAATTGCTTGCTCACCTACTTTTAGACATAGGAATAAATCTTGTTGATTGGCAATAATTGTTTGTTAACTCAAGGAGATTTTAGGGTTTCCTACTTCTTTGGGTTCTATAAATAAGAGCATTGGGTTCATTATTTTGTAACTTTACTTCACGGTAGCAAAACGCTGAGCAATTTTTCCTTCATATTGTTTGCTTAGTATATGTTCTTGGATTGTATTTGTTGTAGTTAAGCACCAAGTACAACTTGTGCTCTCTCTACTAAAATATGTGTGTCCAATATTTGTTCATGTGTTCTTGGTTTGATCACCTCATGTGTCATAGTTTCTTGACACAAGTTGTTGTCCCAACATGTAATCTTTGGTGGAATATTGAGAAAATAAATCAGGAGAGTTACCATGCCTTTGATCTAAAGTCTCAAAGTTTTATCACTATTTGTTGTATCCAATAATTTGTTTTCAATCTACACCTCGAAAAGGCCTTGGTGCCTCCTTGGGAATTTAGGAGATAACATTATCGTCCCTTTTTTGTTTCTCGTGATTTACTTTTCAGCCTGCACCTCGGAAAGGTCTTGGTACCTCCTTGGGAATCCTGAGATATAAATTATCGTAAGGATTATTTGTGTGGATTTTATTTCAATATGGATCCGGGAGTTCAAAGCCTTCAAATGCATCTTGGGAGACTAATTCGGCCAAGTGATCGAACCATCCATTCTCACTCCTATGTCCTCATGCTCTATTAATCTTGAGGAGATAGGATAGAATAAAAGCTAGTTTAGTCGTAGTTAAGATCTGCCAAAACTAGAGAAAAGCTTAGCTACAACGCATTGTGTTTATGCACCCTTGTGTCCTACCACTGAGTAAAAAGGTAGGATAGTATTTTACTTTATTCCTTTCATTTATGCAAAAATCAGCAACAAGAGGGATCTTCCCCTCCCAATTTGAAGAAGCAAACACTAATAACTTGCAATAGCCGATTGTTTACAATAAGCACTCTAGAGGTGCTAATTGAAATGCCAACAATGTAAAACTAATCAAGGATTTTCAAAAGAAGGATAAGTTTTTTGCACTTTCAAGAAGGTATTGGTGTTAAATATTCTTCATTTGTACATGGATAGCTAATAAATGTATTTGTTAAAGGTGGCCCCCATCATCTAGTTAAGTTGTGTGATAAAATAAATTTTATGGGGGGATGTGTTGGATGTTGTGGATGTGTTGCTGATATGTGGTTGTCATTGATGTCAACAATATTAGCATTTGGTGTATTGAAGGTTGTATATGTCGAGGATATTGAGAAAATTGTAAAAGAAAGTGTTCTAGGTTCCCAGTGGAACTGTGTAGGTCATGAAGGCGTCTTGTTTTGTACGTTGAAGATCAGCTGGTGTGGACTAAAGGGTTTATGTTTGAGAGTATCTAGATCATCTACCAGAAGTTTTAAGGTCTCTATAAAGATTTGATTGTGTTGTGGTCTGACAGTATTTTGTGGTCTCTGTTAGTGTCCCTAAGTGAAGTTTGTGTGATTCTAGTAATTCTAGTTGCTGGGGATGTTTCTCTGTTGTTTCTTGGTGTTCTTGGATGTTTCTAGATCGTGTTCTATCTTTGTGGTATGTCCACATTGATCGGTGTGCTCATGGTCGAAGATTTTTTTTTGTGTATGTTCAGTTTCTCATGTTCTTGGCCGACATGATGGGTGTAACGTGTGGTGGATCTTCTAGGTGAAATTAATTGAAGTATTTTCATGTTGGAGTTACTAATTTGGGTGTCCACTATGTTGTGGCTGACCTTGGTGGATTCACATTAAAAATTTAATTATAAATTTGGGCCGACATTGTAAATATGTTTTATTTTTCTAGCTGACTAAGTTGTTGATGTAATCTCTTGTTGCGGATATATAAGAGCGATTGTTTCATCAGTGTAAAGTATGCTTGGTGTGCTCCCATATGTGTATGTGTGAATATAATTCGATTGCAGAGTAGAGTGTGAAGAAGAATGAGAAAAGTGTGAAGAAGCTTGAGCGAAGAGTGAAGAAGGTTTTTATGTGCTTAACTGGAACTGTAATCAGGCTTGTGCAGAAGCTATTTTCTCAGTTCACAATTTGGATGGTTTTAATCCAAACCTTTCTTTGGACAATGAGTACTCTTTTGCATTTGAGTAGTGAGCTCTAGGTAGTGTGCTTGAATGCATGTGCATTCCCATTATTTCTCATTATACTTTTAACGGGGTATAATATTGTGGACTGACCTCCACCGTGGTTTTTCCCCTAACAGGGTTTCCACGTAAAAAAATCTTGGTGTTCTCTGTCTCTTTGATGTGTTAATTATTTTTGGTTAATTTCTTATTGATCAAATCTGAGACTAAGTTAAGTAAAGTTTGAAAAGTTTAAATTTCTGTGACAACTGATTCACCCCCTCTCTCAGTTGTTTGTCCTTGTTTTTCCAATAATTGGTATCAGAGCAGGTTCCTCTGAAGAAGTCTAAAAGCTTGAGGTGATCTGTGATGGCAACATACAAGAAGGACAATCCTAGATTTGACGGAACTAACTACTCACTGTGGAAAGTTAGGATGGAATGTCACCTAAGGTGTATTGGTGAAGCTTTTTGGAAGATTACAAAAGATCCATATGTTATTCCTCAGAATGGTCCCTCCACTGCTGATGAGATCAAAGAAGCTAAAAATAATATCAGGGCTATTGAAGCTTTGGTGAGTTCTCTGAAATATTCAGAGATGGAAAATGTGATAGGTCTGTAGATAGCTCATGAGATTTGGATGAAGCTGGAAACTTTGTATGAAGGAGATGCATAGGTGAAGATGGCTAAGCTACAGAATTTGAAAGGAAAGTATGAGAATTTGAAGATGGGTGAAGATGAAAATATCACTTCTTTTATGCAAAGAGTAAATGAAATAGTGATGGGTATTAGATGTGCCAGTGGTTCTCTGGATGAGGATGAAATTGTGGCTAAGATACTCAGATCCTTGCCTCCCTCCTACAAAGTGAAGGCTCATGCTATTGAAGAGCTCATATGTTAACAAAGATGACAAGAGACACGCTGGTTGGTAAGCTTGTTGCTTTTGAATTAAGTGAATTTGGTGAATCTGTTTTGAAGACTGAATCTGCATTCAAGGCTACTGTATCCGAAAGTAACAAGCAAAGATATAGGTCCGGGAGAATGTTCCAGGAAGATATCCAAGTATGATGAAGAACTGAAATAACTTGAAGATAAGGAAAGAGAGGTAGAAGAATTGGAAGCATTGATTGTAAAGAAAGAAGGCAGAGGAAAAGGTAAGTATGAAGGAGTGTTTCCTATTAAATGCTTTTCTTGTAGTAAAATAGGTCATTTTGCATCAAGATGTCCTGAAAGAGTTCCTAGATCTAAGCCTAACAAGTCTAGATTCCAAAATAAATGTTACTTTGCTGAAGAAGGAGTGACTGATGATGAGTTTGATAAAGATAATGGAAATGAAGATGAATGGGTTTTCATTGCTACCATTGAAAATAGTCATGTGGCTACTAAATCTGCTAAAGATGAGAAATCTCTTGGCCCGAATTGAAGAAAAGGATGAGTGGGTTATTGACAGTGGATGCTCACATCATATGACTAGTGATAAAAACAAATTTGTAAGTCTAGAGAAGTATGATGGTGGGTTGTAACAGACAACAATGCTGGTGTGATTCGTGGCAGAGGTTCTATTTGTCTTGGTGGAAGCATAACACTGATGATGTTCTCTATGTTGAAGGCTTGAAGCATAATATTTTGAGTGTTGGACAAATGGTGGACAAAGGCTATGATCTACAATTCAAAGATGGAAGATTCAGGATACGTGGAATTTCTGGCAATATGATTGCTACAAGTAGAAAGACAGAAGGTAATATTTTCACCTGAATACTACTAGTGAGAGTTGTTTAATTGCTCAAGTAGATGAAAGTTGGTTGTGGCATAGGAGGTTGTGTCATGTAAATTTTGATAACATTGTCAAGGTAAGTTCCACTCAAGCAGTAAGAGATCTACCTAAGTTAGTGAAGCCTGCTAACACAATTTGTAAGGAGTGTCAGATGGGTAAACAAACTAGAGTCTCCTTCCTAAGCAGACAGTTTCATTCAAATGATCTACTAGAGCTACTACATACTGATCTCTGTGGTCCCTCCAGAGTCAGAAGTATTCATGGAGAAAGGTACTTTATGTTGATTATTGATGATTACTCTAGAATGATATGGGTTTCTTTCTTAAGAGAAAAATGTGAAGCATTGGAAAAGTTCAAAAGTTTCAAGGCTATGGTAGAGAATGAGAAAGGTCTAAAAATTGAATGTCTGAGATCTGATAGAGGTGGTGAGTTCACCTCCAGGGAGTTCAACTCTTTTTGTGAAGAACATGGAATCAGAAGACAATTATCTACTCCCCGAACCCTCAACAAAATGGAGTTGCAGAGAAAAATAATAGAACAATTTTGGATGCTGCTAGAACAATGATGATAGAAGGAAATGTGCCCCAGATCTATTGGAGTGAAGTTGTAAGCACTGTTGTGTATACTCTAAACTGGGTAAACGTTAATGGTAATTCTGGTAAGACCCCTTTTGAGCTATGGTTTGGTTATAATCCTACTGTTAAATATTTCAAGATCATTGGAAGCAAATGTTATATCAAGAGAGATGATGATATAAGAAAGTTTGATGCAAGAAGCGATGAAGGAATATTTTTAGGTTACTCTACTAAAAGCAAGGCTTACCGGTGCTATAACAGAAGACTGAGAAAGATGGTTGAGAGTGAAAATGTTAGAGTTAATGAGGACTTTGCCAAATCATCCAGATATTTGGTTATGATTTAGATGAAGACAGTACAAGCCAAGGGAAGAATTCTTAGACACAGAACCAACTTCAGATTATTCCATATGTTCTAGTAAAGCAATCTCAATTCGTTCTGGTAAATCAATTAAGTCAGGAAGCACAGACAACTTCAAGTGCGGAAGAAAGATCAGAAGAACTAGAAGCTCATGAAAGTCCCAAAACTCCAAGGTATGTAAAGCTAAATCATTCTAAAAGTCAAATTATAGGAGATAAGAGTAAAGGTGTGCAAACTAGAAGAAATATTGCAGAAGAGTATTGCCTGATTTCCAAGATTAAACCTAAAGATGTCACTGAAGCCTGCCAAGATGAACACTAGATGGAAGCTATGAAGGAAGAGCTGACACAGATTGAAAAGAATGACACGTGGACACTGGTTCCCAGACCTAAAGACAAAAATGTGATTGGTACTAAATGGGTGTTTCAGAACAAGCTGAATGAACAAGGTAAAGTGGTCCGAAATAAAGCAAGATTGGTATGTAAAGGGTATTCTCAAATGGAAGGTGTTGATTTTGAAGAAAATTTTGCCCCTGTTGCTAGAATTGAAGCTGTTAGATTATTTCTTGCATATGCTGCATATAAGAACTATAAAGTTTATCAGATGGATGTGAAGTCAACATTTTTGAATGGAGAAATAGAAGAAGAAGTATGCATTGAAAAACTGGATGGATTTCAGTTGACTAACAAGGAAGATGTGGCTTTCCACTTGAAGAAAGCTCTATATGGACTTAAGCAAGCCCCCAGAGCCTGGTATGCCAGATTGGACAAATACTTACTGAAGCTTGGATTCACTAAAGGTACTGCTGATAGCAAATTATATTTCAAATTGGATCATGATAAAGAGTTAATTATAGAAGTTTTTGTTGATGACATCATTTTTGGAGGAGATGACAATCTATGTATGAAGTTTGCTAATAAGATGAAGGGTGAATTTGAGATGAGTATGATTGGAGAGATGAAGTTCTTTCTGGGATTGCAAGTTACCCAGTTAGACAAGGGAATTTTCATATCTCAGTCCAAATATGTGAGAGAGCTACTGAAGAAATTTGGGATGGATGAATCAAAACCTGTTGGTACTCCCATGGTGACCAGATGCAAGTTAACACAGAATGATGATTCTCCTAAGGCGAATCAAACTAGATACAGGTCAATGATCGGTGGATTGCTCTATTAAACCCATACTAGAACATATATTATGAATGATGTATGTATGGTTGCTAGATTTTAGGTTGATCCAAAAGAATCACATGTGACTGTTGTTAAGAGAATCTTCAAATATCTGAAAGGAACAACTGACTTTGGACTTTGGTATCCAAAGGATGATGATCTCACTTTGAGTGCATATACTGATGTAGATTGGGTTGGAGATGTAGATGACAGGAAAAGTACTAGTGATGGTGCTTTCTTCCGAGGGAAGAAGCTGGTGTCCTGGTTTAGCAAAGAGTAGAACTCCATTTCTCTATCTACTACTGAAGCAAAATATATTGCTGCTACAAATAAGCGTACTCCAGTATTATGGATGACAAATGTTGAAAGATATATCGAGTGATATATATGAAGAGCCTATTGCCATATGTTAGCTGACAATTCAAGTCTTGATAAATATTTCAAGGAATTCGGTGCTACACTCTAATACTAAACATATATCAATCAAGTTTCACTTCTTGACAGAGAAAGTGAATGAGAAAGAAGTCAAATTGGAGTATGTGCCTACCAAAGAACAAATTGCAGACATCTTTACTAAGTCGTTGCCGAAGGATACTTTTGAATATCTCAAAGGAATGCTAGGGTCGATTACCCCTCCCGATAAGAACTAAAAGATGCATTTACTTGCATCAATATGTGAGCTTCATTGTTATATTCTGATCCAGATTGATGTTTCCATGGCTACTACTCAGGGGGAGTAGTCAAATGTGCAAATATGTGGTTCAGAGCGTGTTTATGGAAAGGTCATGGTTACCTTTTCCATTTATGTCAAAGGGAGAGAAGTGCAATGTGAAAAATCTTCTGAGGAAAAGATCCTTGTGGGAGAAGAGCAGTTGAGAAGAAGAGTCAGAATCTAAGGAGAAGCAAGTATGTTGGGTTAATGGTATTTTTCACATCATGTGTTTCCATCAATGCCAAAGGGGGAGATTGTTGGATGTTGTGGATGTGTTGCTGATATGTGGTTCTCATTGATGTCAACACTATTAGCATTTGGTGTATTGAAGGTTGTATATGTCGAGGATATTGAGAAAATTGTAAAAGAAAGTGTTCCAGGTTCCTAGTGGAATTGTGTAGGTCACGAAGGTGTCTTGTTATGTACGTTGAAGATCAGCTGGTGTGGACTAAAGGGTGTATGTTTGTGAGTATCTAGATCATCTACCGGAAGTTTCAGAGGTTTGCGTAAAGATTTGATTGTGTTGTGGTCTGACAACATTTATGTGGTCTCTGTTAGTGTTCCTGATTGAAGTTTGTGTGATTCTGGTAATTCTAGTTACTGCGGGTGTTTCTTTTTTGTTTCTTGGTCTTCTTGGATGTTTCTAGATCATGCTCTATCTTTGTGGTACATCCACATTGATCGATGTGCTCATGGTCAAAGATTTTTTTTTTGTGTATGTTCGGTTTCTCATGTTCTTGGACGACATGATGGGTGTAACGTGTGGTGGATCTTCGAGGTGAAATTAATTGAAGTCTTTTCATGTTAGAGTTGCTAATTTGGGTCTCCACTATGTTTTGGCCGACCTTGGTGGATTTGCATTAAAAATTTAATTGTAAATTTGGGCCGACATTGTAAATATGTTTTATTTTTCTGGTTGACTAAGTTGTTGATGTAATCTCTTGTTGTGGATATATAAGAGCGATTGTTTGATTGGTGTAAAGTGTGCTCGATGTGCGCCCATGTGTGTATGTGTGAATATCATTCGATTGCAGAGTAGAGTGTGAAGAAGACTGAGCGAAGTGTGAAGAAGCTTGAGCGAAGAGTGAAGAAGGTTTTTATGTGCTTAACTGGAACTGTAATCAGGCTTGTGTAGAAGCTATTTTCTCAGTTCACAATTTGGATGGTTTTAATCCAAACCTTTCTTTGGACAGTGAGTCCTCTTTTGTATTTGAGCAGTGAGCTCTAGGTAGTGTGCCTGAATGCATGTGCATTCCCATTATTTATCATTATACTTTTAATAGGGTATAATATTGTGGACTAACCTCCACCGTGGTTTTTCCCTTAACAACGTTTCCACGTAAAAAAATCTTGGTGTTATTTGTCTCTCTTATGTGCTAATTGTTTTTGGTTAATTGCTTATTGATTAGATCTGAGAC
>VDFB02265315.1:131164-153767 GCA_007258455.2 Sequoia sempervirens
AGCTTGAGAGTTAGTGAGTTGCTTTGTTATTTTACATTTGAAATTTTTGAGAGAATTGGTAAGAGGCTAGAAGTAGAAGCTAGGTTGAACTTAGAGGAAGTAGCAAGCAGGCTCGAGGAATTGATCTAGGAAGGAAGATTTATCAGTTGGAGCTTTTATACGGGCATGTGGATTTCTATTCCTTTGTTATTTATGTTGGAAAAGTTATTTATTCATGGTTGTGATGTTTGGAGAGGAATGATTTAAATATGTGTTATGATGCTTGAATATGCTTGCATGTTTCTTGGTTGATTCTTGTATTTATGAAACCTTTCAATTTGGTTTATACTTATATAGATATATATATCCTATATTGGAATTTATATGATTGTGTTCTATTTATATTATACATAGTTTGTCAATACTATATGTAAGTTGTCAATACTATTTGTATGTAGCATGAAATAAGATGTTGCTTGATTTACTTTAGTAGCAATGTCATTTTAAATACGAGTTATTAGTTGGTTATTCCTAGGATTAGAATAATACATGGGAAAGGGGATAATCTATGTATAGAGTATGAGTGTTCAAAATCAAATCAAGTTAGGAAGGTGGGTGAATGTGTGACCTCCACTCTAAATTCTAGGTGATGAATACTTTGGCCAAAGTAGTGTAAGTAGCCACTGTGTACATTGTGAGTTCATTGTGATCCGAGTTTATATACTAGGCATGGATTGTCATGCATGTAGGTTGTAGCCACTGAATGGTAGCTCTAGATATGTAGGACACACCACCATGCTCAGGAAAGGCTAGGATTACGAGGTTACCAAACCAATCTTTTCATAGAAGGGTAAAGCCATCTTACTAGTTTGGTAAATGTGAGGGGGACCACAACAAGTCCATAGTTGACAGAAAAGCGCTTGAGTGATGCTTCTCCTCATATAGTTGGCGGCCAAGATTTGAGGAGGATATTCTAAACCATTTGTATTTATATTTCAGTAAGGTCGTTGAAACTATGTATGTAATCTCGTATCCATCTCTATGGAAAATTGTAAATGTGAAATGTCATCTTGAAATTATGTAATGTGAAACCATTACTTGTATTAATGAAGTGATTCTTTGATTATGCAATGGGAAAGTTTGGAATGGTTTGTTTCAAATATATATTAGTTATTCAAAAGAAAAGAAAATTTTTATTGCTCGTAATGTTAGTAACATAAACTGCTCACTTGTGGATAAAACATAGTAAAATTTAGTGGGTAGAACAATAGACATGTTACAATAAGATAAAATTTTATTGATGTGAAAAGAGAGTTACATGTATAGGGTCATCTTGGCTCCTATCAAAGATACAATATGTTTACAACATCAATACTCGGGGAGATTCTAAACCCGCGTAGGGGCCATTTTTAGCAATTTTCCTTTACCCAAGCACCCGACCAAAACCCCAACACAAAATAGAGGCTTTGACAATACCAAAGTTGACTACCCATTTCGTCATTAATTGGACAGGTTTACCCTACTCTTGGGTATAGACAATCAAACAAAACACCACGACTATGCAAATTACGGAGGAATTGAAACCCACTAGCCTTTGTGTAAACATACACTGTTGATTCAAAAAGCACCATACCCACATTTTAGTGCCCATGAACCTACTTGATGCATACACCCGAGCTTAGGATGCAAAAATTGCCATGACACTGCAGCCACTGACCTCAAAATTTTAAACCGTGGAGCACCCCATTAGTTCCTTATGCTTCTAGAGTTTGAATGTAATTATAGAATTCCTCAATCGAAGACTATTCATTCACGTCTTCCAATAGTAATTTTTTTTTTCAAAAACCGGAACCCATGCATTGCCCGACCTTTGATAATCATTTGTGGCCTCTATTTGAATATGGCATCAAGGAAAGTTATCTAGCATCTCATATATGTGAGCCTTATCAAAAAATCCATGTCTATGAAGGTAATCGGCTCCACACCACCAAGCAATTAAAAACCATGTTGGAATAGCACCGTGCCACACAAATTTAAATGCAAAGGCATGGTTTCCCACACCACAAACCCACTAGCCTACCTAGAAATTAAATGCTACAGCCCCAACATAGTCCTTTCAAATGTGTGAGCTCGTCCTTTGAGCTGCCATCTTAAATTTTGTATTAAATTTATTTCAACTTGCTTTCCACCCCATCAACACCCGATTTTTCCAATTTGTCAACGTCACTATTCGCCTCTTGAAATGTGTGGTTGATTGAAAAATTGGAGAATCCCCTCAAGGCCTAGAGTTTCTAATTCATCGTGTTGCCTAATCTCACTGCATTGTCCACTAACATGGAATCTCCTTCTAGGACAAGATTTTCCAATTTTGATTCCCTACAAAATCTTGAACCATAGATGAATGCTTTAAACGTTGCTGCATTGTTTGTCCCTTTCAAAACATGTGCTAAGAGGCTACCTATCAATGAACCTTCTCAATCTCTTATTATACAACCTGCTCTTGGTGGGCCAGATTTCCCCTTGAGGCCCCATCAAAATTCAACTTAAACCACCCAATTATTTAATTACAAAGAGTCATGTCTCATGTAAGAGATGTACCTGTCCATATATGTATTTAAGGATCTTTGGATCCATATTTTTCATTGTAGAAAATATAATATCATGTTTAAGCTCTTCATTTTCTACATGGTATCAGATCCATATAAACTTATGTGCTTGAGTATTTAAACTAATCATCATCATTTGTAAGTTGTTTAAATCTACCTATTGAAAATATTAACTTTCAAGCGTGATGAAAACATGAGGTGAAGATATAAACATTTGACTGCTAGGCATTTCATTTTCTAGTGGCTTAATCTCTTGTTGAGCATGAGAAAGAACCTTACAACACTGCTATTCTTTTAACATGGCATAGATCAACGATCTCATTGCCTTCACACCTTCACATTCCCACCTAAAATTTCATCTAAAATCATTTTGTGCACAGATTATGAGTTGTAAGATTAACAAATCACCAAATTCACGTCTGTTTAAAAGGCATTCAATGGTGATAATGGAAAAACATTGAGAAAATAAAGAATTCCACTGAGCGAATGATAGAATAGAGAATTCCAGCATATGAAATGTGAAAGAGGAGGTCTCACAAGGAGAAAACAAGTCAAGCAGGAGTGAATTCTTCTATAAACATCTAAAAAGTGTGAAGTAATAAAAGACAATTTTTAATTTGAGCATCAACAAGAATAATAACACAAAACAAAGAATCATAAAAAAGGCCATTCATATTGAAATTGGTTATGAATACACTGGCATAAGGTGTGAATATTTTTGTGTAAGGATTCCATATTGTTTGGATTTTATAACTAAAAGGGGAACAAAATCATATATTTTTCTAATTAAAGAATTCTTTTGAAGTTGTGCAAGGATCTTGAGAATAGTTCGTGGAGAATCAAAGTTTTTTTAACGAGATGTGAATATCTCTAAAATCTAGTCATTAGAGATTTGTATGGGTTGTTTATGAGAGGGAAGGAAAGAAAAGACATTGAGATACAAAATAAGTAGCAAATCATTTCAAATCATGGAAGAGTGAAGGTGATAAATCCACCAAAATTAATTGCCATCGGGTACTACATAAGTAATTATTTTTGCACAGTTAAATTTTAACTATATAGGAAATCATTTTCTAATGGGAAAGGTTGGTAAAACATAAAAGAAGGAAAATAAAAAACTTAATATGTATGAATAATAATTTGGAAGAACTTGAGAAAAATAGAAGTAAACATGAAGAATTAGAAGCGGAAAATAGGTCACAAAAGGAATATATATCAAAATTGAGATAAGAAAACCTTTTGTTCAGTCAATTACTTGAAGCTTACGAAAAGAAAATTAATGTTTAAAGTCTAAATCTACACTATGTAATGTGTCATGTGATACAAGTGATTTGTTTTATTCATTAGATGAATTGATTGATAAATGTGATATAGCTAAAGCCTCTTTTGGTAAAAAGTGTAAGGAAGACAATAATATTATTGAATTTGTAAATCTTGCTAATCGTGAGGATAATGAGAAAGGATGTTCTTCAAAGAATGTTGGATTTAAGATAATGAAAATAATGGGATACGAAGGAAAAGGTTTGGGAAAATATGAACAAGGAATTATAGAGCCCATTGAGCCAATAGTAAGGCCAAAAAATGAAGGCCTTGGATATGTTAGTGGAAATAAAAATGATGAACTATAGGTGTTACAAGTTCAAAAAAATTATTTCAAGAAAAACAATGCATACAGTGTTCTCATTGTCATAGGCATGGACATAAAAAAGAGATGTGTTGGGATCTTCATCCTTATACTATTTGTGGATTGAAGAACCATTACGAGAAATTTTGTTGGAACCAAAAATGGAAGAAATAACCTCTAAAAGATTGTATACAAATGGATTGTGGATGGATTGGTGTATCTAATTGGAAAAAGGTCACAAATATGTTAAAAATATTGTGCAAACATAAATATTCTCATTTCAAACAAAATAACAAATCATGTAAGGTCAAATATCATCCTCAAAACCATATAATCTATTCTATGAATTTTGACTACTATAAATGCTACTTAAATTCTATCCATGAATTGGTACGAGATTTAAAGTTGGAGCATTCATATATGTAAGATTTAAGTTTGGAGTACTCATATATATAAAATAAGTACAGTTGATCACAAGATCATTGCTCAATGGTTGTAACGTTGATTGCAAAAGTCATTGTTGAACCTAAAGTTGTACTATTGGTTGCAAAGATCATTGTTGAACCTAAAATTTTCAAGTACTGATCACAAAGATCATTGTTGAATAGTTGTAGCATTGATCACAAGTTGCTAAATTTGTGAAAGACTTGATCATAATGATCATTGTTGAAATTGATCGTAGAGATCATCTAAAGGTTTTGGTTGCAATGATCATTGTTAAAATTGTTCATAAAGATTGTTACTAAATTGTTGAAGGATTTGATCGAAAAGATCATTTATTGAAACTAATCACAAAGATCGTTGTTAAAATTGATCATAGAGATCATTTCTAAATTTTTGAAGTTCTTGATTGTAAACATCATTGGGAATGCTTCACTTCCTTTATTGATATAACTATGGAGAATGTCTTACTATGGATAATGATGGGCATGTTGAACCCAAAATAATTTTTTGGCATTTTACTTAAATTGAGCTAAATCATGTAAAATGTTAACAAAAGTTTGTTTTAGGTCAAACCAAACATAAGGTTTTTGTGGGTTTGTGTCAAGGAAGATGCTTGCAAATTTATGAAAATTTGGAAATTAGGGTTTCGTACCCCTATTTTTAGGGAAACCCCCAAAAATAGGACCTTCTTAGAAATGATTGAAAATGATTTTGATAGGATTAATCGACTTCACGATCATAGTGGTCAAGTCAGAATCATCAAAAAGTATGTTTTACTCTGGTGGGTCTATTTCTATTTTTCCAGAAGAAAGTTAGGAGCTCCACAACCATTAATGGCAAATTGGCTGGTACTAGGTGTTGAAAGCTAAGTCTCAAAAGCTTCAACAAGGAATCCATGGTGAAAATGCTGAAAAATATGCTATCTCACAAAGGGGATTTTCAAAACTAAAAAAATTTAAAATTGGCTAACTTTGGAAAACCCACGCCTTGCTACCTGGGAGGAAATGCAACTAAAAGGTAAAAGTGCCCTTGCTGGCTAGGGGCGCCCTTCTTTTTGAGACACCTAAGAAAGAATCAACAATTGCTTTGTGTAAGGAATTTGTTCAACTCCCTCTCTGACTCTCGATCAATCCAACATCTCGTTCATCGAACCTGTCAGGCAGTAATCAAGTAGAAAATTCCAATGATGGAGATTGAATGAAGAACATTGGAAAATGTGCTAAGTGTCATGAAAAAGCGCCCCTGCTGAAGAAAGGCATCTAGTCTTTTGGGCATGCAAATGCAATCTTTTTGTTGAATAACCTCCAAGATGACCTCCATTTTGATCAATCTCGACAACAAAACCGTTAGCGAAGACATCTGACAAAGCAATTATCTGATGACAGAGATCAAATTGAGGCAGTTTACAACATCAAAATAACTGGTTGAACAGTCAAAAGCACCCCTACTGAAGAAAGGCGCCCTTGCTTTTGAAGACCTAAACTGACTTTTTGAAGCTGTGAAACCAGTCATCCTTTCTAGGACTAGGTTATTCGATGAATCTTCAAACGAGATCATCAGACTCGTCAATTAACGACAATCTTAGATCAAAGCACGAATGGTCTAAATGGAGAAACTAAAAGACAATCATAAAAAATTGACTAAGTCGGGTGAAAAAGCGCCCTTGCTGAAGAAAGACACCTAGTCTTTTGGAGCCTTAGATTTAGTTTTTAGGCTTAACATCTCCTAGGCATATCTCTTTAGCATGGTTCCAGTTTAATAATGAATCTATCAACAACTGCTCAAGATCAACTGAATGACCGAGAGCAAGGATCGAACAAAGGATCTTCACCACGAAAAAATAATGAAAAAGTGTTCAAATTCAAAAAGGACGCCTAAATTGGTCAAAGCAATATTTGTTGACTAAGTTAGAGATTTTGAAGGCAAACTTGGTTCAAACATCCCACAATCAGTGGAAATCATTTTTTAGAACTCCAGATCAAGCCAAATCACTCCAAAATCATGAGTTGGCACCCAAATTTGAAGGATTCAAACTTGAATCAATATGTACCAACTCTAGGTGTCCCATTTCATTATTTCTTTTGCAAGTTGAAGAATCAAAACAACCATTTTTTCTCCAAGGCATATTTTCAAGATCTGACAGAGGTTTTGGATTGTTCTTCATTATTTTTGAAGATCAGTGGCACAAAGGGATTTCTTCTCAAAGGTTGCATCCAGAAGCATATTTTTCTAGAAAGGCAAAGAATGACTTCCAATCTTCATCTTGTCTTATTCCTCTCTTATTTCTTAAAACTTCTTGCATGTCCAAGAAAACAACAGATAATCACATATCTGACCAATTGGGTATGATCAACATAGCATTTTCAATGAAACCCACGTGCCAAATTTTACTAGAAAAAGTTGCCCTATTGACCTTATTTTTAGGGTTTCTAGAAAAAGTCACAATTTCAAAAATCAAACAAACTCAGCTTTGAAGCACCAACAATACCCATGTGTCAAATTTTTTCTGGGAAGCCTCTGTTGCCTCTGAAACCTCTGCCCCAAAGGGCTCTTGCATGTACAAGGAAAAGTGATTTTTTGGGATTTCTAACATTCTGGGTCCATTTAGAAAATTATTCTAAGTAAAACCCATGTCTCAATTTTTTTTTCATAAAATTACCCCTTTTAAGGCTATTTTTAATAGTTGCAGAAAAAGTTGTCTGAACATATCCATGTTTGTAGTCATCAGTCGAGTTTTTCAAAATACAGTACTCTCAAGTTGAAATCAAGACCAAAATGGTCCTACTTCACAAATTTCTGAAAACACTCGACACAGAGATGCATCAAGTGAAGCCTGTAGTCAAGATGGACGCATTGGAAGGCGTAAATGACATCACCATTCAATGGATAGCCAAATACAAAAGGTAGTCATTCCAAACACAGAGCCACCACCAACCACTAACACACTAGCTTCCACATTCCATGTTAATAAGGTTGGATGATGCAGCTGCAAAGAAGATCGAATATCAAAAGCAGTTTGCAAGAGGCAGAAGAAGTCAACACCTGGTTAGAAGAATTGTTGACTAGTGGAGAAGAGGTGTAAAGCACCCACAAAGGACGTCCTACCCTCCAAAATGGCATTAATGACGATTGGAGTTAACTTGATCCCCCTTTCCAAGTTAACTCTAAGTCCCACAGATCATGCATGTTAGATCCCATTAATTGTGGATGTCTATTTTGACTTCCATGATTTGTGGACAACAAATCTCCACTAAATGTGGATGTCTATTTTGGAGACACATTTTGTAATTAAATTTCACCTTTAGTTTAGTTTCAGTCAACTGAAGTAGTTTTCCAGTTGACTCTTTGTTTAGTTTCAGTTAACTAAAGTAGTTTTCCAATTAACTACTTGCTCACCTACTTTTAGACATAGGAATAAATCTTGCTGATTGGAAATAATTGTTTGTTAACTCAAGGAGATTTTAGGGTTTCCTACTTCTTTGGGTTCTATAAATAAGAGCCTTGGGTTCATTATTTTGTAACTTTACTTCACGGCAGCAAAACGCTAAGCAATTTTTCCTTCATATTGTTCGCTTAGTATATGTTCTTGGATCGTATTTCTTGTAGTTAAGCACCAAGTACAACTTGTGCTCTCTCTACTCAAATATGTGTGTCCAATATTTGTTCATGTGTTCTTGGTTTGATCACCTCATGTGTCATAGTTTCTTGACACAAGTTGTTGTCCCAATGTGTAATCCTTGGTGGAATATTGAGAAAATAAATCGAGAGAGTTACCATGCCTTTGATCTAAAGTCTCAAAGTTTTATCACTATTTGTTGTATCCAATAATTTATTTTCAATCTACACCTCGAAAAGGCCTTGGTGCCTCCTTGGGAATTTAGGAGATAACATTATCGTCCCTTTTTTGTTTCTCGTGATTTACTTTTCAGCCTACACCTCGGAAAGATCTTGGTACCTCCTTGGGAATCCTGAGATATAAATTATCGTAAGGATTATTTGTGTGGATTTTATTTTAGCATGGATCCAAGAGTTCAAAGCCTTCAGATGCATCTTGGGAGACTAATTCGGCCAAGTGATCGAACGATCCATTCCCACTCCTATGTCCTCATACTCTGTTAATCTTGAGGAGATAGGATAGATTAAAAGCTAGTTTAGTCGTAGTTAAGATTTTCCAAAACTAGAGAAAAGCTTAGGTACAACGCATTGTGTTTATGCACCCTTGTGTCCTACCACTGAGTAAAAAGATAGGATAGTATTTTACTTTATTCCTTTCATTTACACAAAAATCAGCAACAAGGGGGATCTTCCCCTCCCAATTTGAAGAAGCAAACACTAATAACTTGCAATAGCTGACTGTTTACAATAAGCACTCTAGAGGTGCTAATTGAAATGCCAACAATGTAAAACTAATCAAGGATTTTCAAAAGAAGGATAAGTTTTTTCACTTTCAAGAAGGTATTGGTGTTAAATATTCTTCATTTGTACATGGATAGCTAATAAATGTATTTGTTAAAGGTGGCCCCCATCATCTAGTTAAGTTGTGTGATAAAATAAATTTTATGGGGGGATGTGTTGGATGTTGTGGATGTGTTGCTGATATGTGGTTGTCATTGATGTCAACACTGTTAGCATTTGGTGTATTGAAGGTTGTATATGTCGAGGATATTGAGAAAATTGTAAAAGAAAGTGTTCCAGGTTCCCAGTGGAACTGTGTAGGTCATGAAGGCGTCTTGTTCTGTACGTTGAAGATCAGCTGGTGTGGACTAAAGGGTTTATGTTTAAGAGTATCTAGATCATCTACTGGAAGTTTTAAAGGTCTCCATAAAGATTTGATTGTGTTGTGGTCTGACAGTATTTTTGTGGTCTCTGTTAGTGTTCCTGAGTGAAGTTTGTGTGATTCTAGTAATTCTAGTTGCTGGGGATGTTTCTCTATTGTTTCTTGGTGTTCTTGGATGTTTCTAGATCGTGCTCTATCTTTGTGGTATGTCCACATTGATCGGTGTTCTCGTGGTCGAAGATTTTTTTTTTGTGTATGTTCAGTTTCTCATGTTCTTGGCCAACATGATGGGTGTAATGTGTGGTGGGTCTTCTAGGTGAAATTAATTGAAGTCTTTTCATGTTGGAGTTACTAATTTGGGTGTCCACTATGTTGTGGCTGACCTTGGTGGATTCACATTAAAAAATTAATTATAAATTTGGGCAGACATTGTAAATATGTTTTATTTTTCTAGCTGACTAAGTTGTTGATGTAATCTCTTGTTGCAGATATATAAGAGCGATTGTTTCATCAGTGTAAAGTATGCTTGGTGTGCTCCCATATGTGTATGTGTGAATATAATTCGATTGCAGAGTAGAGTGTGAAGAAGAATGAGAGAAGTGTGAAGAATCTTGAGCGAAGAGTGAAGGTTTTTCTATGCTTAACTGGAACTGTAATCAAGCTTGTGCAGAAGCTATTTTCTCAGTTCACAATTTGGATGGTTTTAATCCAAATCTTTCTTTGGACAATGAGTACTCTTTTGCATTTGAGTAGTGAGCTCTAGGTAGTGTGCTTGAATGCATGTGCATTCCCATTATTTCTCATTATACTTTTAACGGGGTATAATATTGTGGACTGACCTCCACCATGGTTTTTCCCCTAACAGGGTTTCCACGTAAAAAAATCTTGGTGTTCTCTGTCTCTCTGATGTGTTAATTATTTTTGGTTAATTTCTTATTGATCAAATCTGAGACTAAGTTAAGTAAAGTTTGAAAAGTTTAAATTTATGTGACAACTTATTCACCCTCTCTCTCAGTTGTTTGTCCTTGTTTTTCCAATAATTGGTATTAGAGTAGGTTCCTTTGAAGAAGTCTAAAAGCTTGAGGTGATCTGTGATGGCAACATACAAGAAGGACAGTCCTAGATTTGACGGAACTAACTACTCACTGTGGAAAGTTAGGATGGAATGTCACCTAAGGTGTATTGGTGAAGCTTTTTGGAAGATTACAAAAGATCCATATGTTATTCCTCATAATGGTCCCTCCACTGCTGATGAGATCAAAGAAGCTAAAAATAATATCAAGGCTATTGAAGCTTTGGTGAGTTCTCTGAAATATTCGGAGATGGAAAATGTGATAGGTCTGCAGACAGCTCATGAGATTTGGACGAAGCTGGAAACTTTGTATGAAGGAGATGCATAGGTGAAGATGGCTAAGCTACAGAGTTTGAAAGGAAAGTATGAGAATTTGAAGATGGGTGAAGATGAAAATATCACTTCTTTTATGCAAAGAGTAAATGAAATAGTGATGGGTATTAGATGTGCGGTGGTTCTCACGGATGAGGATGAGAGTATTGGCTAAGATACTCGGATCCTTGCCTCCCTCCACCACAAGTGAAAGGGATCATGCTATTGAAGGCTCAAATCAATAACAAAGATGACAAAGAGGAGCAGCTGGTTGAAGTAAAGCTTGTTGCTTTTGAATTAAAGTGAATTTGGTGAATCTATTTTGAAGCCGAAGATCTGCATTCAAGGCTACGTATCGAAAAGTAACAAGCAAAGATATGGTCCAGGAGAATGTTCCAGGAAGATATCCAAGTATGATGAAGAATTGAAATAACTTGAAGATAAGGAAAGAGAGGTAGAAGAATTGGAAGCATTGATTGTAAAGAAAGAAGGCAGAGGAAAAGGTAAGTATGAAGGAGTGTTTCCTATTAAATGCTTTTCTTGTAGTAAAATAGGTCATTTTGCATCAAGATGTCCTGAAAGAGTTCCTAGATCTAAGCCTAACAAGTCTAGATTCCAAAATAAATGTTACTTTGCTGAAGAAGGAGTGACTGATGATGAGTTTGATAAAGATAATGGAAATGAAGATGAATGGGTTTTCATTGCTACCATTGAAAATAGTCATGTGGCTACTAAATCTACTAAAGATGAGAAATCTCTTACAGCCCGAATTGAAGAAAAGGATGAGTGGGTTATTGACAGTGGATGCTCACATCATATGACTAGTGATAAAAACAAATTTGTAAGTCTAGAGAAGTATGATGGTGGTGTTGTAAGATTTGGAGACAACAATGCTGGTGTGATTTGTGGCAGATGTTCTATTTGTCTTGGTGGTAAGCATAACAATGATGATGTTCTCTATGTTGAAGGCCTGAAGCATAATATTTTGAGTGTTGGACAAATGGTGGACAAAGGCTATGATCTACAATTCAAAGATGGAAGATGCAGGATATGTGGAATTTCTGGCAATATGATTGCTACAGGTAGAAAGACAAAAGGTAATATTTTCACCTGAATACTGCTAGTGAGAGTTGTTTAATTGCTCAAGTAGATGAAAGTTGGTTGTGGCATAGGAGGTTGTGTCATGTAAATTTTGATAACATTGTCAAGGTAAGTTCCACTCAAGCAGTAAGAGATCTACCTAAGTTAGTGAAGCCCGCTAACACAATTTGTAAGGAGTGTCAGATGGGTAAACAAACTAGAGTCTCCTTCCTAAGCAAATAGTTTCATTCAAATGATCGCTAGAGCTACTACATACTGATCTCTGCGGTCCCTCCAGAGTCAGAAGTATTCATGGAGAAAGGTACTTTATGTTGATTATTGATGATTACTCTAGAATGATATGGGTTTCTTTCTTAAGAGAAAAATGTGAAGCATTGGAAAAGTTCAAAGTTTCAAAGGCTATGGTAGAGAATGAGAAAGGTCTAAAAATTGAATGTCTGAGATCTGATAGAGGTGGTGAGTTCACCTCCAGGGAGTTCAACTCTTTTTGTGAAGAACATGGAATCAGAAGACAATTATCTACTCCTCGAACCCTCAACAAAATGGAGTTGCAGAGAAAAATAATAGAACAATTTTGGATGCTGCTAGAACAATGATGATAGAAGGAAATGTGCCCCAGATCTATTGGAGTGAAGTTGTAAGCACTGTTGTGTATACTCTAAACTGGGTAAACCTTAATGGTAATTCTGGTAAGACCCCTTTTGAGCTATGGTTTGGTTATAATCCTATTGTTAAATATTTCAAGATCATTGGAAGCAAATGTTATATTAAGAGAGATGATGATATAAGAAAGTTTGATGCAAGAAGCGATGAAAGAATATTTTTTAGGTTACTCTACTAAAAGCAAGGCTTACCGGTGCTATAACAGAAGACTGAGAAAGATGGTTGAGAGTGCAAATGTTAGAGTTAATGAGGACTTTGCCAAATCATCCAGATATTATGGTTATGATTCAGATGAAGACAATACAAGCCAAGGGAAGAATTCTTAGACATAGAACCAACTTCAGATTATTCCATATGTTCTGGTAAAGCAATCTCAATTCGTTCTAGTAAATCAATTAAGTCAGGAAGCACAAACAACTGCAAGTGCAAAAGAAAGATCAGAAGAACTAGAAGCTCATGAAAGTCCCAAAACTCCAAGGTATGTAAAGCTAAATCATTCTGAAAGTCAAATTATAGGAGATAAGAGTAAAGGTGTGCAAACTAGAAGAAATATTGCAGAAGAGTATTGCCTGATTTCCAAGATTAAACCTAAAGATGTCACTGAAGCCTGCCAAGATGAACACTAGATGGAAGCTATGAAGGAAGAGCTGACACAGATTGAAAAGAATGACACGTGGACATTGGTTCCCAGACCTAAAGACAAAAATGTGATTGGTACTAAATGGGTGTTTCAGAACAAGCTGAATGAACAAGGTAAAGTGGTCCAAAATAAAGCAAGATTGGTATGTAAAGGGTATTCTCAAATGGAAGGTGTTGATTTTGAAGAAAATTTTGCCCTTGTTGCTAGAATTGAAGCTGTTAGATTATTTCTTGCTTATGCTGCATATAAGAACTATAAAGTTTATCAGATGGATGTGAAGTCAACATTTTTGAATGGAGAAATAGAAGAAGAAGTATACATTGAAAAATCGGATGGATTTCAGTTGACAGACAAGGAAGATATGGCTTTTCGCTTGAAGAAAGCTCTATATGGACTTAAGCAAGCCCCCAGAGCCTGGTATGCCAGATTGGACAAATACTTACTGAAGCTTGGATTCACTAAAGGTACTACTGATAGCAAATTATATTTCAAATTGGATCATGATAAAGAGTTAATTATAGAAGTTTTTGTTGATGACATCATTTTTGGAGGAGATGACAATCTATGTATGAAGTTTGCTAATAAGATGAAGGGTGAATTTGAGATGAGTATGATTGGAGAGATGAAGTTCTTTTTGGGATTGCAAGTTACCCAGTTAGACAAGGGAATTTTCATATCTCAGTCCAAATATGTGAGAGAGCTACTGAAGAAATTTGGGATGGATGAATCAAAACCTGTTGGTACTCCCATGGTGACCAGATGCAAGTTAACATAGAATGATGATTCTCCTAAGGTGAATCAAACTAGATACATGTCAATGATCGGTGGATTGCTAAACCCATACTAGAACATATATTATGAATGATGTATGTATGGTTGCTAGATTTTAGGTTGATCCAAAAGAATCACATGTGACTATTGTTAAGAGAATCTTCAAATATCTGAAAGGAACAGTTGACTTTGGACTTTGGTATCCAAAGGATGATGATCTCACTTTGAGTGCATATACTGATGCAGATTGGGTTGGAGATGTAGATGACAGGAAAAGTACTAGTGGTGGTGCTTTCTTCCTAGGGAAGAAGCTGGTGTCCTGGTTTAGCAAAGAGTAGAATTCCATTTCTCTATCTACTGCCGAAGCAAAATATATTGCTGCTACAAATAACTGTACTCAAGTGATATGGATGAAACAAATGTTGAAAGATATCAGGTTGATATATGAAGAGCCTATTGCCATATACTGTGACAATTCAAGTGCAATAAATATTTCAAGGAATCCGGTGCTACAGTCTAATACTAAACATATATCAATCAAGTTTCACTTCTTGACAGAGAAAGTGAATGAGAAAGAAGTCAAATTGGAGTATGTGCCTACCAAAGAACAAATTGCAGACATCTTTACTAAGTTGTTGCCAAAGGATACTTTTGAGTATCTCAGAGGAATGCTAGGGTCGATTACCCCTCCCGATAAGAACTAAAAGATGCATTTACTTGCATCAATCTGTGAGCTTCATTGTTATATTATGATCCAAATTGATGTTTCCGTGGCTGCTACTCAGGGGGAGTAGTCAAATTTGCAAATATGTGGTTCAGAGCGTGTATATGGAAAGGTCATGGTTACCTTTTCCATTGATGTCAAAGGGGGAGATTGTTGGATGTTGTGGATGTGTTGCTGATATGTGGTTCTCATTGATGTCAACACTATTAGCATTTGGTGTATTGAAGGCTGTATATGTCGAGGATATTGAGAAAATTGTAAAATAAAGTGTTCCAGGTTCCTAGTGGAACTGTGTAGGTCATGAAGGTGTCTTGTTATGTACGTTGAAGATCAGCTAGTGTGGACTAAAGGGTGTATGTTTGTGAGTATCTAGATCATCTACCGGAAGTTTCAGAGGTCCGCGTAAATATTTGATCATGTTGTGGTCTGACAACATTTATGTGGTCTCTGTCAGTGTTCCTGAGTGATGTTTGTGTGATTCTGGTAATTCTAGTTACTGCGGATGTTTATTTTTTGTTTCTTGGTCTTCTTGGATGTTTCTAGATCATGCTCTATCTTTGTGGTACGTCCACATTGATCGATGTTCTCGTGGTCAAAGATTTTTTTTGTGTATGTTCGGTTTCTCATGTTCTTGGATGACATGATGGGTGTAACGTGTGGTGGATCTTCGAGGTGAAATTAATTGAAGTCTTTTTGTGTTAGAGTTGCTAATTTGGGTCTCCACTATGTTTTGGCCGACCTTGGTGGATTTGCATTAAAAATTTAATTATAAATTTGGGCTGACATTGTAAATATGTTTTATTTTTCTGGTTGACTAAGTTGTTGATGTAATCTCTTGTTGTGGATATATAAGAGCGATTGTTTCATCGGTGTAAAGTGTGCTCGATGTGCGCCCATGTGTGTATGTGTGAATATCATTCGATTGCATAGTAGAGTGTGAAGAAGACTGAGCGAAGTGTGAAGAAGCTTGAGCGAAGAGTGAAGAAGGTTTTTATGTGCTTAACTGGAACTGTAATCAGGCTTGTGCAGAAGCTATTTTCTCAGTTCACAATTTGGATGGTTTTAATCCAAACCTTTCTTTGGACAGTGAGTCCTTTTTTGTATTTGAGCAGTGAGCTCTAGGTAGTGTGCCTGAATGCATGTGCATTCCCATTATTTCTCATTATACTTTTAATAGGGTATAATATTGTGGACTAACCTCCACCGTGGTTTTTCCCTTAACAATGTTTCCACGTAAAAAAATCTTGGTGTTCTCTGTCTCTCTTATGTGCTAATTGTTTTTGGTTAATTGCTTATTGATTAGATCTGAGACTAAGTTAAGTAAAGTTTGAAAAGTTTAAATTTTTGTTACAATTGATTCACCCCCCCTCTCAGTTGTCTGTCCTTGTTTTTCCAACATGATATTACAATATAAACTCTATTTAATTACAAAGATTCATGTCTCATGCAAGAGACACACCTGTCCATATGTGTATTTAAGGATATTTAGATCCATATTTTAATTCATTGTAGAAAATATAATATCATTTTTATGCTCTCCATTTTCTATAGTTGATTTTGTAATTGTGCTCTAAAACCATGAATTCTCTACCCAAGATTAGCTTAATCGCCTCTAGCACTAAACTACTTTGCACCTTGATAACTAGCTATGACCTCTGTTTAGATATGGTATCAAGGAAATCTATCTAGCATCTCATACATGTGAGCCTTATCAACGAATCCATATTGATGAAGGTTTATGGGATTCACATCACCAAGTGATTAAAAACCATGTTAGAATAGCACCACCACATGAATTTAAATGCAAATGCATGGTTTCCCACACCAAAAACCCACTAGCTTGGCTGGAAATTAAATGCTACAACCCTAACATAGTCCTTTCAAATATGTGAGCCCATCCTTTTAGCTACCATCTTAAATTCTACATTAAATTGATTTTAACTTGCTTTGCACCCCATCGACACCCGAGTTTTCCAATTTGTCGTCTTCATTATTTGCCTCTTGAAATGTGTCATTGATTGAAAAATTGGAGAATCCCCTTAAGACCTCAAAAACTATCTCCAACAAGGCTTGGAGTTTTTAATTCATCGCACTTCCTAATCTCACCGCATTGACCACCAACATGGAATCTCCTTCCAAGACAACATTTGCCAGTTTTAATTCCCTACAAAATCTTAAGCCATAGATCAATGCTTTGAAATTTGCTTCATTGCTTGTCCCCTTCAAAAGAGGCAATAAGAGGCTACGTATCAATGAACCTTCCCAATCTCTGATTATACAACCCACTCCTGATGAGCCTGGATTTCCCCTTAAGGCCCCATGAAAATTCAACTTAAACCACCCAATGGGGGATGGGAACCAAATAGCCTCATGCCTCATGGATTGTGATGCATTGCCACCCGACTTAGTTATGGATGGAATTTTGAGACCAAACCGAGACTTCCTTACATTGTTGTCCCATTTAGTGAAATTATCATTGGATAAGGCATGCTCGACCACTCTAGCATTGGCTACTTCAACTATCACAACCTCCAGCTTGTTCAAGAAAGATGAAAAACTCATCTCTTTGCCTTGGAATATTCTCCTATTTCTTTCTTTCTATATTTCTCATACGAGAATTGAGGGGCTTATTACCCACAAACTTGAAAAAAGAGTTGAATTCTTCAGGATAGGCCAAGCCTTGAAATAGTTGATTATATCATTCGGTCAAGCCCCTACCCAACCCAATTTGGTACATAGCCACCACCAACATCCTCGAGTGAAAGGACATCCTAGAAACAAATTAGTTGCACTCTCTTCATTTTCCCTACACAACTCACATTTGGTTGAACCTTGAATTCCTAGCTTAGCGAATTTGTCACCAGTGAATACCTCATTTTGCAAGGCCATTAAGGAAAACACACCTGTCTTTGTTAAACGTGATTTATGCTAGCATAGATGAATGGGGAGAGAGGTTGGATTTGCATTCTTTTGTGACACTTTATAACCATGCCTTGCATTGTAAGCACCTGAGTGAGAACCAATCCATATTTTTGTATTCCCCTATATGAACAAAATTTATCCTATGATTTAGTTGTTCTTCTAATTGCTCAATTTCTTTCTTAGGTAAACTCAAGTTGTGTAAGCTTTTCCAACTCCAAGACTGCCAACCATTGTTAACATTTTCCTATAGATAATCACAGACATGTTGCCCCCAAACTTTTGGTAGAGTTTCTTTTGTTTGTGCAAGGTTCATTAGGCTATCTAGGCTTGGATACCCCCCATGAATCTTCCTAGAATAAAGTGACCTTATCCTCATGAATATCCCAAATGAGGTAGTTAGTGATGAGAGGCCTACAACTCTTTTTGAAATTACAAATCCTAGAACCTTTAGGAAGATTTCTAGAAGACAAGATGGCTTTTCTCTTGTTATTTCCCAAATACTTATGCTAGAATATATTGACCCACATTTGATTAGGTTCCACATATATGTTCCAGACCAATTTAGCACCTAGAGCCATGTTTTGTTTAAGCATGTCTTTCACGCCCACACCCTCAACTTCTTTTGGCTACCTAAACTTATCCCAAGCAATCAAAGGAATTTTATTTTTCTCTAAGGAACCTTGCCAGACAAACCTTCTCATCTTTTGGATAAGATTTTGGTTTACCCCATTTGGTAATGAGAGACAAGATAAAAGATATACGGGGATTGCAGAGATAATTGATTTTAACGTGATTATTCGCCTTGCCCAAGACAATCGCCTTCCTTTACATGATGATAATTTGTTGCTAATATTTTCCCCCCAATGGATCCCAAATTATACTATTTCTTTGCCCCTTGGTTAATGGGAGACCCAGGCATTTGCAAGGGAGCTATCCCTTTTTGAACTCGAGTATTCTGATTATTTCTTGTTCAATCTAGGGACATGTGTTGAAGAAAAATAATTTTGATTTTATTGTGTTGACTTTTTGTCTTGAAGTGTGTGAATATTTGTCCAATATCTCCTTAAAGTGCTTGATTCACTTCTTTTGGCTACCCCAAACAACATGGTATCATCAACAAATTGCTTGTTATGAGAATTTTTCCCCGAGAGAAGAGAAAGTTATGAAATAACCCTTTAGAATTAAAAGGGAGGTATAAAAAACAAAGGATATTATAATCTTTTGGAGATAAATTAATAAAGAAGATGCATAAAAAATATTTTAAAAAGGGAGAAATAATTATATTTATTAAATAATTATTAAAGCATATTTTGTGAAAGGGTGTGATAGTTTGTAAACCACCCCTTAAGACTTATATAAAGCATGTGTGTGAGAAATGGAACATATTCAAGCATGGAGAACATTCAAGGAGAGAAGAGAAAAGGAAAGGAATTACAAAGGCACAAAAGAGTGAAGGTTAAGGTCATGGGTGAGCATTGAAACATTTGGAGAAGGGGCACACAGGGGTGTGTCCAACTTGGGGTACAACATACACTCTGGGGTATCTTTGGCCAGGGCTACATTTATGTTGTGAAAGAAGGTTGGTTCTATGTAAGAATCTGGTTCCTCCGGGAGTGTTTGTGTTGGGAAAAGCCTAGACCTATAACCATTCCTCTAAGTGTTAGATAACAACCTCTCTATGATTTATAGATAATGAAATACAAAGGCACACAAGAGTGAAGGTTAAGGTCAGAGGTGGGCATTGAAACACTTGGAGAAGGGACACTTAGGGGTGTGTACAACTTGGGGTACAACATACACTTGAGAGTGTCCTAGCCAGGGCAACATTTATGCCATGAAAGAAAGTTGGTTATATGTGAGAACTTGGTTCCTCTAGGAGTGTTTGTGTTGGGAAAAGCCTAGACCTGTAACCATTCCTCTAAGTTTCAAATAGCAACCTATCTATGATTTATAGATAATGAAATGTTGGGAAAGGAGGTAGGCACAAAAGAGTCAAGGTTAAGGTCATGGGTGAGCATTGAAAAATTTGGAGAAGGGCACACAGGGGTGTGTCCAACATACACCTAGGAGTGTCTTGGCCAGGGATACATTTATGTCGTGAAAGAAGGTTGGTTCCATGTAAGAGCCCGATTCCTCTACGAGTGTTTGTGTTGGGAAAATCCTAGACTTGTAACCATTCCTCTAAGTGTCAAATAACGACCTCTCTATGATTTATAGATAGCAAAATGTTGGTAAAGGAGGTCCTTGAATAATAAGTGGTGTATTTTCTCTATTTTTTACCTTTTCCTAAGGTATTTCATTAAGAAAGAGGATCACAAGGTGTAAAGATTGACTTTCAACCTCAATGGTGAGTCAATCAGACCTAGATCTCAGTCCTTAAGACAATAGGATAGATATAAAACCAAATTAAAATGATATGCAATGCTCAAACTAAATGAATAATAAGACCTAGAACATGAAATACAAATTCTCAAAATTACAGAAATTGAAACCATAGTTTGCAGGCAGATCTGAGAAGGGTAAGGACACATGCACCTTTCACCAAAAGTAGGTTTTGAGCTTTGCTGAAGGATAGGTTTGCCATAGGGTGAATGGGTCCTAGTTAGGGCTTCTAAAAATACTTTTATACAATCCTCCCATGATGGATCTTAGCTTTTGTTTTGCATAGGTCCCACTATCAAAAAGTTGGAAATAAATTTTGAATTTGAGTTTTCGTGGCTTGACAACAACGATGAAAACTTATGCAACAATGCAAAATTTCTCTTCAAGATCTTCAATCCTTCTTCAACCTAAAATATGCAATATAAAAAGAGGGAAAAATTATTTTGTCTAAATGGGGGCTTGCCTTAGTCAAACCCCATGTTTGGTAATTAAACCTTGATAGAAATATGTGTAAGACACATGCATCATGACAAGATACACAAGCATACAATGTCAAAGACAGTGCAAAAAGGAAAAAGGATGTACTATCAAGTTTTGTTATGCCATGTCCATAAAATTATGCTCATAAGGGCTAGTGCAGTTTGGTATACACTAGGTGAGCTCCAAGGTAAAAATGAGAATCACACACTAGGTCTATAAGGTGTGTACTCATAAAAAAGGGGTGGCAGATGGGAAGGTTGCACCATGTCTACAAGTCTCCCATACATCAACCATACAAAAAGTTATACTCCATGATAACATTGATATGGTGCCACAAAATGATCAATGTGATATGCCAACACTACACTAAATCCAACCTTTGTGAACAAAAGTGAGTCAAAAATTCCAAAATTCCAATGCCAAAATGAAATTATAATAATGTACTAATTTCAATGATAATTCCAATGTATGCCCCCACTTTAAATGAATTTCTAAACACCATGTTTTGATAAATTACTTTAAAGTAGAAAATGATAAATGCCAATTATTAAAAAAGGGAAATGAGAGCTTATTTGGAAATCCCTATGTCAATGATATGTTTCCAAATAAAGTTGTGTCATGAAAAAGGAGGTTTCCGCCACATGCAATCCAAAAAGATAACACATAAGGGATCCATGGATTTGGGGTCAACGTATGAATTTGCTACAGTGATACAATAGAGCTCAGAACCGTCATCATTCCCCAAATACTTTGTGGAACAACAAACACAAAGGAGGAATACACATAGAGAGTGAAAACAAAGAAAAATATTTTGGGTCAACATGGAAGAGACTTGGATGTCTCAACACCTTTCATCGTCCCCAAAAGGAAAACACAAGACAAAATAAAAGACAATGTTTATGACAGATAGAAAAATGGAGATACAAATAGAAGAATGTCATGACAGGTTCGATTCCTTTGTATCCTTGCACCAACAAAGTAACAAGGGTCATTCAAATGAAACTCACAAAACATAGACACACCAAACAACACAATATGGGGGATCACATTACATACATGTAATCAAAAAGAACATAGAAATAAAAAAAAGATAGTATGTCACATGTGATCCAACCTATAGTAGGTCATTTGCATCCCAATCTTGTTCATCATATAGGAAGGCAGATAACCATCCAAAGGAGCAATGATAAGTGGCATACTAGAATAAGGAAATCAAGCCCCTTGCCCCCAAAATGTAGGACAAGGATGAGCCAAGATAAGTGGTGATATGGTGCTCCTTGCAATATGAAAAAATGATTTACACAAAGTGCAATGCATGTAATAGTGAGTATGCTATGATTCTACAAATATCACATGGAAAAGAGCAAAGTGTGTACATGCTAGCCAATTATATCGATAATATAATTTTCATGTATCACCTTCTTTAAAGTATGAAACTCATTAGTAAGATGTCCAAGAGTTCTACGACATGCACAATAAGACATGTTCGTACTTTTCCCTTTTTTGTTTTCTTGGATAGGTGGTAATGTTATCAATCCTAGATGGATAATTTTATCCATGGTTTGTTTAGTCTCGATTATATTATGTAAAAATGGTAGCTTATTAATTTTATAGGACTTGGGTTTCTTACTTGATTGGGCAATTGGTTGATGTGGAGGGGAAGTATTTTGATATCCTAATCCCTTGGTATCTTTTGATGGTTTTTTTTCTAACAATTTATGAATCTCATGCTCAGTTGTTATGTCACATCCTTGTTTACTTAAGATTCTAAAGCCTTGACCATAACTCTCTTCTAAGTTGATAGGTGTATCGGTAACTTTATAGGCATAGGATAGAAGAGTATCAATGTTGTCATTGTGAATGAGTTCGTTCATGTTTGATGGTTGAGGCTTGTGTTGTGATTCAATTTTGGGATGTAAAAGGTTGAACATGTCAAGTGGTGGGATGATAAGAGGTGTTGGTTGTTGCATGGAGGGATGGAAGGATGCATTATTGTCAAGGTTATGCAAGGAATTTTGTGTGAATTCTTGCATGCTATCTTCATCTTGGCCTAAGATGTCTATCTCACGAGGATATTCATTAGGAGGTGAATATTTATGAGTGTTT